>JAODUJ010264727.1:0-10226 GCA_027564615.1 Psolus chitonoides
TCTCTTAACTATATGTAAGTATGCAACATGTTGCAGATTATTACCTGGTAAAGTTTCATAACGCAGTATAAGGCGCTTTATACAGCTATATGATGAGTCGGATGAGTAGTAGATAGTGTCACTTCCTTTCACCAGCGCTCATATCGTATGTTGCCGGAATACTTCACCTTGGTTATTATTTTGAGTACCTTTTTTGTGGTATATTTTAACAGGGGGAATTGCACAGGATGGCTGACTGGAAATGGGAAACTGGGACGAAAAACGTCAAGAACCACTGGTATAGGTAGCATTCAATATCGAATACCACTATCGTTAGATGGTACCCCAACTAAGGTTATACAGAATTCAACTACCGACATTATGAAATTATTTTTTCTTGAGTCTGTTAAGTAAAAAATTGTGTTCAAAAAAGGTATTTTTTTGCACACTTCGTTAATTAACGCGGTGAGTATTAATGAGGCTTCAAACCATCAGTATCTCGCGCGCTGGTTGATTGTTCTAGACACGTATACATCATATAAAATAATATATGTCACATTCACCCTAGCATGGCATGAATAAGCGCCCAGATGCGCCCGCCAAAAATAGCGTACATTTTACTCGCGCCCCGCGCTCACGAGAGGTTTATTTGGTGCCGACGATGACCCCTCACACCCGGCCCAAGACCTTAGCTAGTTCACTGCCAGTGACGGAGCTACCATATAGTCGCGCATTTAGCGACAATACAAAGCGCCATGAATCACTCCCTGATCACGCCACTGATCACTGCTTATTATGCAATGATGCGCTAAGTAGGCCTACACAACCGATGTGCACTGCGAGAAAACCACACAGAATAGATTATGAATAAAACATGAATATTGAAATGAGCAGTATGTAATATTCTGAAATTAGCCTCTTTTTAATTCAAATAATTGTGAGCCTATGTTTGATTCGATCTGTCAAATATAAGTACCGTAATGCAGCGAGAGTCTGATTTGGCCGATTATAAGCTGGTTTTTTATTCCTTGCCAGAGGCAAAAGGAATCTATGCAGTCACGCATATGTGTGTGTATGTATGTATGCGTGTATGCGCGTGCGTATGTGTGTGAGTGTGTCTTTGACGCCTCTTGTAACCACTATAAGTAAATGACGCAAAGTCCGATCATTCTCATACTTGAGTGGTATATTACCCATAGTGAGTAGATGGTCGCTATTGTTCTTGGTTGAGGTCAACGGTCATCTGAGGTCAACAGAGGTCAAATAGTGAAGACATTGTACCCACCCTTACTAGATAAGGCAAACTTCTATCGAGGCAAACTTCAATGGTCGCTATTGTTCTTGGTTGAGGTCAACGGTCATCTGAGGTCAACAGAGGTCAAATAGTGAAGACATTGTAACCACCCTCACTAGATAAGGCAAACTTCAATCGAGCTCATACTTGGTTTGTGTGTTCACCACACAGTTAGTGTGTGTGTGTGTGTGTGTGTGTAAGCACCGTCCATCCAATGTTGGATGTCGCCCTCCACAAGCAATTTCTTGGCGACACGTAAACAGTACATGGTCGCTATTGTTTTTGATTGAGGTCAAATGTCGTCTGAGCTCAACAGAAGTCAAATACCAAACACCTTGTAACCACCATAACTTGACAGGGCAAACTTCAATTGAGCTCAAACTCGGTATGTGTGTTCGTCATAGTTGGTACATGGTCTCTATTGTTTTGGTTGACGTCAAAAGCAACGGAGGGCAAACTTCAATTCAGCTCACACTTGGTATGTGTGTCCATCATGGTTAGTGCATAGACCCTGTTGTTTATAATTGAGATCAAACAGAGGTCAAACAATAACACCAGGTTTCAAATCTGAGGGCAAGGAATCACGCCTCGGCTCTTGTTGTTAAATGACGTTTATCCACATCCCTTCATTTCCAAGATGAGATGTCATATAACCCACACATAGACCACGGCTCCTACCCAAATCTAATTGAAATCAGACACATAGCTGTCAAGCAACATCAATTTCCAAGAAATTCGCTCTAAGACATGTCTAGAGTATTAGGATTATAATTGAGAAAGTGAGATAAAAATTATGTTTTACCTTTTCTTCTGAATATTACATCAGATGAAATGTTATATCAAATCTCATCGAACTCGAAAAATTATCACTCGAAGACAGTCACTCGGCAATGTATTTACGATATTAGTACTTATTTGCAACCTATCCACCTCTTTTATTGCGTTGACCTGCTCATGATCATCGTTAAACTCTATTGAGATTGTAGCACTTCAACTTGTTCGTACTATAGGCTACTTAACCCTCTAAAATTGTTTCGAAGGATAAATGCACTAATAGTTACGTAAATTCGCAATAATGCTATTTTGTTTATAGTTAAATATATATGTGATATTTATTATGTATTCCTGTTTTTTGTTGTTGTTTAATCTAGTTTATTTGTTCAGGCTTCAATTGAATAAAAAAATGGTTACAGTAAGCTATAGCATACTTATAGCAATGTCAGTGTGTATTGTGTGTCATAGTGGAATCACATAAATGAAGGAGCTGGTGTAAATGGCAACACCTTAAAAATCCACATTTGTTTCGATCCAATTTTTAAACAATAAAAGCTTACAATGAAATAAATTTTAGAGCTGCATTTGAAGGTGTTTGAGTGCTATTTTTATATCCATCAGCAGGATTTTTTTCAAGGCGACGGGGTAGTGGAGGCTATACATTATAACACCTCACACTCCGTTGCGTTGAAAAAAAAACAGAACAAATTATAATTCAAGCCTATGATTCTCAAATAATATCGTCTCTTAAGTGGCGTAGCTATACATTTGTCATTTATGAATCAGTAGATGCTACAACGTTTACATTGAGATAAAGATGTGCATCCAATACATTATTTGGCATGATAAAACAGCGGGTCCTTAAAATACAAAAAGCTCCATATCCATACCCTCAGTTCCTACCAAAAGAGGGCAACACCAGAGAGTTTGATTCACAAGGAGAGTATCCGTCAGACAACTGGCTCCATTCACCTGATGGTCAGTGGTGTAGCGAGGGATGGGGGGGGGGGGGCATCCCCCTTGGGAAATTGTATTGCTGTGTTGTTCACAAACATTGCAAATTTTACTTCCAAAGAAAACAAATTTAGCACCAGATCGCATGTAAGGACACTAAATTATTCAAAAATTTCTCAATGGGGAGGGGGACACCCTCTTCCATTGGACCCCTCCCCCAGGACGGCGATCACAAAAAACATGCCCCCTCAGAAAAATCCTGGCTACGCCACTGCTGCTGGTATGCAAGAATATGCTTATGCTGGAGTCAAGTATTTTATATGAGTATTGTAGGAATCGAGTCCGAGTCAAGCCCGAGTCCAATCTCTACTCCATTGGCATGAAATGCCCGGATTTGCCCGGGAACTATCTTATAGGTAAATTAAACCTTTACTAAGACCAATATATTTACCACACCACCTCACCCTCTTCAGAAAATCCTAAACAATGGAATTCTTTATCAGACGAAACTAAAACTGTTCATCAAAGTTTCATTTTTGGAGACTCGACTGGACTCGACTTGGAGTCCGAGTCAGAAGCCAATTCCGGGTCAATTCAGAGTACGTGATCCCCCCTCTCGAGTCAGAAGCCAATCCCAGGTCAATTCAGAGTACGTGACCTCCCCCCTCACCCCATTCCGAATATAGGAAATAAACGAACCGAGTCCAGAACTAAGTCCTGTATAAAAACGGAGCGTTTCAGTTGTTGATATTCCCTTTCTATTCATGATCTTTTGTGTCTGAATAAAGAATGCTGACAATTAAGAATATCCTAAGTTAACAAAGTAGTCATAACTAAATGTTATTATCTTCAAAAGGTTTCAAAAGATTATTGCATATACCAAATTGAAAACAAAATTTCAGACTGATAATAAACATAACATACCCATTCTACCGAACTTGTTGATACGGTATTCTTGTGGGCCCAACAAAACCACACTTCACATTTACATTTGTTGTGGTTATTAAAGCAAGGAGAGGTAGATTTCTGCTGTGTAAGTTGGCAAATTGGTAATCTTGGTCATATCAACTTACAACTAAATATAGTTTTGCAAATCGAATCTACTTTTCAGACAAATCTCATACCAACAAAAATTGCATACCATTAAAAATCTCATCACAAAAGAGCATGTTGGTTTACATTGAGTTTCATTTAACCTCTTGAACCCCAAATGATATGAAGAACTGATAAGTTTAATTT
This sequence comes from Psolus chitonoides, assembly GCA_027564615.1. Taxonomy (NCBI): domain Eukaryota; kingdom Metazoa; phylum Echinodermata; class Holothuroidea; order Dendrochirotida; family Psolidae; genus Psolus; species Psolus chitonoides. The sequence continues at coordinate 4,241 of JAODUJ010264727.1, forward strand.
AAATTATACACATGATGGTGCTTTGACCAACACAGAATAATACTGTAATGTGAAATTCTCTTGAGGCGAGAGATATAGCGGTTGGCAACACAAGAAATTGTTGTGTCATCATTGCACCTATATGTCGGAACTTTTTATATTTTATATTCTTTGGGCTTCATTACCAAACCAATTTAAGAGAGTACCGGTACACAAAAATCCCGACACAACTATAGACAGATCCGATTTTCAATATATGTGCTCAAGTAAAAATCTGGAAATATTTGGTGTTAATATTTGGCAAACACGCTTTTTTGGATAATTCAGGTGTGCTGAATTAAAACAAATTGTTTGCCGAGCCAAATTCTGAGATTTTATCCGTCAAAATTGCAAAACAAAATGGCTGCAATATAAAAATTGAAATGCGCCTATTTTATGGATAAATAATATTAGCTTTTATGATAATTTGAGGGTGCTGAATTAGGTAAGTATTCAACAAGCTCTATTATATGTATTTGACCTTCCAAAAGGCCGCAATAACAGGTAAATGAACTTGATATTATAATATTTACAATTCGAAAAAGCCAAATTAAGATGTACATATTTGTATTGCTAAACAGGTTTTTATGGTGATCTGCGGGTGTTGAAACAAAGAAAAGTGTTTTCCAAGCTCAATTGTAAGTGTTGAACCTTCAAAGTCAAGATACAAATTGCTGCCATAAAACCTGATAATCATGTCATGAACAGGTCCACATTTTAGAGAGGCATTAGTGTGTTAAAATCAGGCAAACAGCATTTCAAGATAATTTGAGATGGCTGAATTCGAAAATATTGTTTGCCAGGCATAATTCAGCATAAAATTAGGCCTACTTAGGCAACTTTTTTAGATGTGCATATTCGTGCTGGCAATTTTGTTATGGTAGTTTGAAGTAATTGAAATGGTATCAAAACTGCAATTGCATTTGATCACATGTGTAAATATATTAACAAGGGTTCTTTCGTGGAGAGGTTGGGTGGCTCGGTTACCCTGAGCTTGATATAATTTGATTGATAAGAAAAAAGTAACGTAAAAGTACATTATTAATTGAAGATTGCCGAAGGTAAGGTCCCACTGACCCATTCCCAATGCCTCACTACAGATACCATGTATTGATCCTCTTCTACATCACTTCAGCTGAAAAGGTCAAGTCATATAAATGTGTATTACATTTTCGTCATGTGACAAACAACAACCTTTTACCGTGATTATTAGGATTGTTATGTATTTAAGGTAGTTTCAATTTTCTGCATCTGCAGTTCTGGCAAGCCCAAGCTGTGGTGCAGTTACTTGCGATGATTTGAAGGGACACCTTAGGAAGATGCGTTAACTTAAAGACTAACTGCTCATTTGCCTGATCTTCATCGTTTGTCGGTTACCAGAAAAAGAAGTACTGGGATAGGGCAGTTGACCTGCCTGAAAATGTGACTGCTCACTATGTAGTCTCATCTATAACTTCACCTGTACCTAGGTGTCTTAGCAGTCCATTGAGGTTTCGAAACACTTTCCATGGTGTTGTTTACTGCTGTGATACAACTGCCACATCTTCTGATAGCATGCAACACCCGCAATGTATCTATTCAACTTGCTGGTAGTCCCTGTTGAGTATCGTGGACTGGGATGTATTTATAATTTGTTGATGTTCCTGCCTTCATCCACAGCTTGGTTTAGGGCAATTGTTAAAATGTGGAACGCAGCGGTTTTCTATAACCTCGCGTATCGGTCGAGAGCCATGTGAAGATTAGATTCTTGTTCTGGTCTCGGTAGAATGCTGATATTCTGTCAAACCTTATGCCCATGCCAAATTCCCAAATACACCCACAAATCCACCGAAGGTTGTTGCCCTATGAGGCTTCCCAATAGCCATCACCAGTGTCCTGACCATCAACAATCTTGAGTTAGCACATCTGAAAGAAAATTCAATCAAGTTGATTATGATCACAGCCAAGAATGGCACTGGCAAGAAAAGCGAAGACATTAGGCATACCGAGAACTATCACAGCGTTGAGCTCTGTCATACATTATTAGGACTTGCATATCAACTCGAACCAAGGAAATGATGATGATTCAACAGACTACGTACATAGTGAGCAGACTCAATCAAGAACACAATAGGACAATAAAGATACAATCTGAGGACTTGCATATCAACTCAAACCAAGGAAATGCTGATAATTGGATACAAAACTGACTACGTACTCAATCAAGAACATAAAGGGACACTCGTGTTCAGACTTTCAACGTTTCAATATCTCAAGGAAAGAAGCACCTTCTACTGTTCCATAAAATATACACTAAGGATGACTCTTGGGGAGCATCATTCAAAAAGAAAACCTTTGGTGGATGTGCGGGTGTAGCTGTGAAGGCAGTGTTTGAAATGGACATAGGGTTTGGCAAAATGAGATGTGGCTTTCGACGGATACCATCACTATTCCACGAAGACTGAAACAAGGATCAAACGTTAACAATGCTCTAGGCGGGTTTATAGACAAACCGCTCAGTTCCACTGCTACACAAATAGTCTGACATTCTAGCACTTGGAGAGATTGAACACCTAGCAGAATTTATGTCTGAGCATCTCGTGGTGAATGCATCATCTATTCTAGATAAAACACTTGCTGTAACTGGGGGATTCATTAGATCCATGTGTGAATACATCTCTATTGGAGGCTAATCATGAAGAGGGCTGACACCTGTCTTGTACTACACTGTATTTATACAATGCTGAACCTAGTGGTTTCATCTCGTGACATAGATGTAGTTGCACTGTTGGTTGTACATTTTGACAACATGCCCAGTACCAAGCTGTGGATGAGAGCAGGATCATCCAAACAACCTAAATACATCCCATTCTACGAGATTATACTGGGACTACCAATGAAAAACAGCATGGAAAGTAAGTCAAATCAACATGAAGACTGCTAAGTCACCAATGAATGCACAGAGAAAGTTACAGATGAGACTGCCAATCTCTGCAGATCGGTTCATATGCCGATTGTTCTAACCTAAGTGGCTAGTTTTGACGACACTTGGTACGTGACATACTATTCTGCAGGGGACGTTCCCAAGAAGTGCTACTACCGTCAACATCTGATGCAACAATTGCATACTATATAGTTGAGCACATTATATATTTTGGAAATAGGCCAAATGTCCCATCCCAGCAGTTAGTCCCTAAGCTATCGCATCTTCCTCCTACCCTAAGATGTGCTGTGATATCGTTTCTTGTAACTGCACCACAGCATGTCTTGGTAAGAATTCCCGCTGTAGAATGGTTCAACTATCTTGAACAAAGAGTTATGTATGCACATACAGCCAAGACGAACGCAGAAATACAGTCAAATTCTGTAGATTGATAATTCATTATCTGCATAAATAGAGATGATGGAACCTCCATATCCAGGATAAGAGGTTATTTTTAGTCACATGAAGATAATGTATTGCACACTGATGATTTGACTCTTTCAGCTAATATAACGTAGAAGATAATAACTGTACTAATTATTGTGGTTGTTGGCGATCTTCGATTAGTAAAATAAGTTTCAGTCAGATTTTCGATTGAGCAAATTATATTACGTTCAGTTTACCAGTTGAACCCTCCCCCCCCCCTGCAACAAACAAACATTGTTAATATTTTCGAATAATTGAATGCAATTGAAGTCTGTATTGGCGGTTCTTCTGTTTAGTTTATTTTCAAGATTGAGCAATCACCTACTTGGTTTCGATTCGATTTCAACGCTTCTAAATTACCAGCCTGCAAGAATACGCCCTTTGAATTTCTCGTACAGCAGCCTTGCTGTGTTGTTATTATACACGTTACAAATCCAAAATTAAGCTCGGCAAATGTTTTTTCTTCTTCTGAATTCAGCCCCCTTAAATAACCTTGAAAAGTTGTTTGCCTAATTTTAGCACAAAATACCGTCCTATAATGTGAACCAGTCTATGACATAATCATTATGTTCTATGGCGGCCATTTTGTTTTTGACTTGGAAGGTCCATCATCATCATCAGTCCGGGGTGTCCCACTGCTGGGCGAGGGCCTCTCCTCTACACCTCCAGTCATATCTGTTTCGTGCCAGTCTACTCCACCCGTACCCTTTTGTTTCCACAATTGCATCTCGCCATCTTGCCTTTCTGCTCGCTCTTCTTCTACCATACCACCCGATACAGATGGCCCTCACAGTAGCTACTGGAGCGAACACATAACACATAACACGTATTACTGTGACTCCAGTAGCTACTGAGTCATAGGTTAGGGTTGAGATTGGGATTATAACACCCGCCAGTAAGTACTGATCAAATATGCGCCAGTAGCTACTGTGTCATCTATGCTGTATCGGCTGACCATACAGTGGTTGCCATTCTGTCGCCAATCTTGTCCACCTTTCATCATTGAGTCCACCTATGTGTCCTGCCCATCTCCATTTGCATTCTTTGGCTGTGAAGATGACATCTTTCACCTTTGTTCTATGTCTTATCCAGGTGTTTGTTCTCTTTTCTCTTCTGCTCACACCGAGAAGGTTCAGCACTTATAATTTACCTCGGAAAACACCTCTCTCTGTTTCAACACTTTCAGATTACCATTGTTTACAATACCGGACAATTATGTAGGCCTACATCCAATCTGGCGTTTTTTATTTGAAAAATATGATAGTAACAAGTCCATTAACTTATAGTGCACCCTCTATGCTGGAAATTGAAACAACACTAGAGCTGTGGAAGGTCAAATGCTCATAACTGAACTTGTGCAATACCATTTCTGAATTCAACACCGTCAAATTATCATAAAAACCCTTTTCTTCCACAAAAATATGCGCATTTAAATTTTTGTATGGCGGCCATTTTGTTTTGCAATTTTTAGGGGTAAAATCTCAGAATTAAGCTCGCTCAGCAAACAATTGTTTTGAATTCAGTACACCTGATTTATCCTAAAATGCTTGTTTACCCAATTTTAACACAAAAGTCCTACACCATTATACTTTATTGAAAATCGGACCTGTCTACTATAAAGAATACAAAATCTCATTGAAACAATAATCAACTCTGATATCACGCCAACTGTTATGATTGATATTTAGTGTGTGTTGTTTTTTGTGTTATATAAAGTGATATTAAAGACGATATAAGTCAAAGAGGCCTACTTAAAGGAACGAAATCAAGGAGCCTTTCAGCTAGTGATTTTACAGCGTCTTTAACTACTTTGATTAAGATAAAGTGCTACCGCGTATGATACGTATATTAATATTACGCATTAACCTAATATCTTTATTACGTTTCTTCATTACTGTGGATAGAAACAACGTTAATTAGGTGCTTATCACGGGAGGGAAAATTGAGGCAAACAAAGAGTTTGGCGAAAGTCAAAACGTGTTTCATCTTTTTCTTAGGATTTTTGAAGTGTTATAAGGAAATGAATTATGAAACGTATCAAGATATTTCTTTGCTTTTTTGTTTCTCCGTGTAAATTTATTTAAGTATTTAGTTAAGTATAATATACATCATTTGCCTCAATTTATAGCCAGCCATATATCGAACTAGAATCGTCAGTTGTGGTGAAGAAATCATTCATTTCACGAACTTCCTTATCATTTCTTGTGCTGCAATAGCCGATTCAAACACTGAACTTAAACACAAGAGAATTTCAACACCCAGGCCTAAATTCTGTATTGGTCAAAGTGTCATACACAACTTCAATTGAGCTGCTGTAGATGTTTGGCAGATGTGGGGCGAGAGATATATAAGGGCTGTAAGCTATTTTTTTAGTTCAGTGGCTTCGAACTGGAACTAAGGCTGAGAATACACATACCATATAGGCGGTAGGGCAGATAGTGATGGGATTAGTAAGTATTTTAGTAGTATTGACTGGGTCACAAAGTTTCATGGCTTAAGTGCATCGGCCTGTTGGGCTTTCTTTCTTGATAAGATTAATTATGTAGTGCAGCATTTTGTTCCAGTTAGAAATAGGCGTCG
>JAODUJ010264837.1:0-10226 GCA_027564615.1 Psolus chitonoides
CCACCCCCTCTTCCTTTATAAGTGTCAGTCCTATCCTGCCTATACATAACATAACCGGGAATGCTGAACTCAGCATTGGGAAAGTCATTATATAGCCAAGTCTCGGTAATACCCACAACAGCCGGCTTGGAATCCACCACAAAAGCAAAATAGTTTGGACTTCTATTGACTTTGTTGGAGTTCTGGCAAAATATACCTCGCCAGTTTTCATCGCACACTGAGTGAAGGGATCGAACCATTGGAAAATTAAAGAGATAGTGTCAATAAAGTTCTCTCTAAGACCCGTATTAAAATGTATGGATATACTTCTTTGTGGCACCTGAAGTTATTCTTTGCCTGACATACTGTAGACTGGTGTGTAAATTGCACAAGAGCAGAAAGCAAGCAAAAAAGTCTCTATAATACTGCACTCAAAATATTAGGTGACTTGTCTCTTGTACAGCTGGTATTATATGTTACCATACAGGCTTCACAAAATGTGTTAGATTTGGTACTGTACTCACTGATAATCGAAATATCGACTCGAGTATTCAGACCCGGGTATATCTGACCATGACATTGTCACCTGTGATATGAATGACTCCCCTAAGATAAATTTTTTTTCGTGTTTTCCTCATTGTTTTTATTTTCTGTGAAAAACTCGTTATTCTGTGATTTTTCTCCCTTTTAAGTATCGCAGACAACTTATGGATAAGTTTTCGGTGATACGGAAAACAGAGAAAAATCACAGAATAATGAGTTTATCACAGAAAAAAAAAAATTGAAGGAAAAAGGAATCGAAGGCATCTACAATGACCACAATCCTAACCTTATTTTGATTGTAAACAACTGACAACAATTCACATATTACCTAGTACTTCGGGCCACTGTTTCTAGATTAGGGCGGAATGATAAATTTGTAAAAAATCTTTTTGGCTTGGAAAAGGTTATTTCTATGATAATCCGGCAATGAATGATTTCCTTATATTTCCTGTGTTGTGTGAGTCATATGATTGGCAATTTATAAAAACAGTGCAGAGATATTGTGCACAAATTGACAAGTTATTTGAGCACTATATAACTGGCAGGATGGATGCTTATTACTGTAGTCAGGCCTATAACCCACAGTGAGATAATAACATTGGATTTAAATGAGAAACTGTTTGATAATGGGATCATAAATGGAAACATCTTCATCAAGTGAAATAACATCAAGAGAACAAACACAGCAGGTAAGAGGAATTTGAGGGATAGGCCTATTTTTACAAAGGTTTTCACTAAAAAAATCCCAGATAAAAGGTAGGTCTACCACCTAAGGTCTATTAGCAATGTGCATGCAATACCTCCACCCAATCACTCCCTGCATGTTAAATAATGCTGATTGATCTGATATCAACTTAGTTCAAACACTGAACCTTGCTTATGCAGATTTGGGTGTTGAGCTCATACTATGGGTGTGTAGGTTCTCCACAGTGAGCAAGTAGTTTTGTGTTATATTTTCTAGAGATCAAAGGTCAGTTGAGATCATTAGTGGTCAAGGACCAGAAACCTTAAACAGTCTAGCACTTGATAATATTCGCTAACCTGAATTAAACAGACTCATTTATGGTTTGTAGGTTTCTCATGATAAAGAAAATACTGGTGTAGTCTACATACTGGTGTAGTCTGGTGCCATAGTTTGAGATCTGTTCTATACCTCCTGTTATTCAGTTACAATCATGTCATTATTGTTGTTAGGTTTCGGCTTCTCCCTCTAATCACCATTAAGCTTTATACGGATACTCCTCCATATAGTGAACATAAACCACTAGTATCATGGTGTAGTGTATGGAGTAACCATTTTGCACTACTGAGGCTCTGACCTGACTCAAATGACACTTGTTGGAAGGTTGTGCACTTGTCCATGGTTTTACAATTTCTGGTTTTATTAGCTCATACCAGCTAGCTGGTGGGAGCTATTGTGATGGTGGTGCGTCTATCACTCTATTGTTCTATCTATCTATATCTATCTGTCAACAATTGTTCAAATTGCTCCCATGCGTACACGCCTCAACAGATTTTGATGTAACTTGGACACAATGACCACTGGGTAGTGGGCCATCACACTTCCCTCAGTATTTCAGGTCAAAGGTCACGTAGGGGTCAGCAGAGGCCATAACTGGTAACACGCAAAATGTACCTCCTACAGCTTCGATGATACAGTGTTGAGGGTTTGTCATAATAATGTACTGGTAGTAGTACCTTCAGGGTGTTCAGGGAATTTGGGTGGATGGTCCTAGCGGTCATCTGGTGGTCATTTTAGGCCAAAATGCTGAAGATTGTCAGATGGACATGAAAGTTGGTACATATAGTAAACAATTGGTGACAACAAAATTGAAGGTCATTTGGAGGTCATTTGAGGTCAAATTTTAGATTAACATGAAACTTGGTACATGTAGTAAACATTGGGTGCTGAACATTGTGAAGGTCATTTGGAGGTCATCAGGGGTCATTTGAGGTCAAAGTATGGATTAACATGAAACTTGGTAGATGTAGTCAGCATTCGATGCCAAAACTTGTAAAGGTCATGTGGAGGTCATAGGGGGTCATTAAAGGACAAAATATGGATTTACATGAAACTCGGTAGATATAATCAACATTCGCTGCCAAAAACTTTGCAGATCATCAAGGGTCATTTAAGGTCAAATTATGGATTGAAATTAAACTTGGTAGATGTAGGTTACAATAGGTACCAAAAATGTAGAGGTACATCATAAGGGTTCATTTGAGGTCATATTGTGGGTTGACATGCAACTTGGTGAATGTAGTCCCCATTCGGCGCCAAACTAGGTCAATTAGCAGTCATCAGGGGTCATTTGAGCTGAAATTCTAGTTGAATCTCAGGTTTTCACATTGTTATGGAAAGGTCCTTCAGCTGACTATGAATATCCATACATGTGATGCAATAAGGCCATTTTGTTGAATCACTACACTGAATAGCAGGTATGAGCTACTGCACCATTGGTGCTCTTGTTGTGATGTAAACAATTGTCTTCAGTAAACTAGGTTCTGGTTCATTGGATTCATTCGGCATGGGTGTTCTGCAGTAGTGACAAACAGGTTGCTACCACCTCTATCAGCATAGGAAAGTGATGACTAAAGGTTGAGAGTTGACTCACGTCCGTCAGATGGGGATGTTGAACATCAGAGTAGAGCAGGGATGGGATTGTGATGGAACTTACACGCCTGCTTCATTACTTTCTGATCGCTAATCGAGAAAGGAATGCTGAAGCCAGTGTTCATGATCACATAGCTTCAGGGTTTCTAGATGGGCTTCAATGGCTTCCTGAACCCTTAGAATTCCAAAATAATATGAGGACAGCAGAAGTCAAATATTGAAAACCATATAACCACTTCATGGACAATTGGATATGTACATTGTACATATTGAGTAGATGATCCCAGTGGCGTGACTAGGCCCGTGCGGCCGGTGCAGCCGTACCAGAGGGAGGGGCAGATGATAAGTAGCAAGTATAAAATAATTACAAATTTGCCGAAGTCGTCATAGGGCGGAAGCAGCGAGTGATGATATTAAACAAGAAGTCAGTAAACCAATCGACCCATACATGCTCTTTATGGCCTATTACTATATTTTCAGTATCTGGATAACATGGGCCATGTTGCTCCCTGTTGCTCAAAGGTAACATGATGTCAACATGGGTTAAACACTGAAAAAATAACCACTTTATCTCAGCAGTAACTAGGCAGATTTATTTAATACCATATCTTAGTATGTGTGCATATCACCTACAGTTAGAAAATCATCCCTAATGATTTCAAAGAGAGGGTACAAATTCATCCCCTGGAAAACTTTTGCACAGGTCTACCAAAAATTTGGACACTTGTAAATTTGATGGAAATTTTAAAATTATTCCACCAAGAAGGGACCATGTACCTCACTCACAAGTGCCCCAGTGTCATAATTGTAGTGCTGCCACTTTGAGATGACCTCCCTGCTCTTGTTCTTTACAGCATCATGCCTGAAGACACCCAGAGTCAGAATTCTGATAGCTACCACCATATAAAGCAGGATGAGGAAAAAGAGACTAAGTACATCACAACTGAAGTAGACCCCAGCGAGCAGAAGGAGAAGTATATCGCGCTCGAAGCAGAGGTCGAGAAGACATGGTGGGACAACCAGACCAACCGGACGTGTGTAGCAGGCCTGATATCGATAGCCTTCATCGCTCTGATTGCTGGACTGGTCTTCCTATTACCATGTACTGATGACAGCTTGCTGATGACGATGGAACCGAACACAAGTGAATATGTCACCGAGATCATGTACGAAGTTGAGGGACAGACATAGTGCTACTGGAGGTATGATCATGGACATTTGAGACAACCTGAACAGCGAATATAAGGAGATATATGTGACAGTGACAATGGTTTCACACCATCACAGTTGCTGCATTTATTCAGCAGGGACTTTTTCGACCATACTGCCTTTATTCAATTTATAACTCACTCCCAATGGGCCACCCTGCTGTAATGACTGATAGTGATGCACACATTTAACACACATATGTACGCATGTTATACTGTACCTGGACTTTCCTGGACAGTCATATGCAATATATGGCTGTTTTAGGGATAGGACGCTTCCGCCCTTGATGATCTCTTTATGTCAATTTGCTTCTTGAAGGCCAGTAAATTTGGTGCTGTTAGAGCATCGTCCGATTGTTTATTCCATTTTCCAAACCCTCTCAAAAAAAGTGTTCCTTCTAATTTTGTATACAGTGGCTTTATTTTCCTTGAATTTCCTCTAGTCCGGTGGTTAGTTTCCAGTGTAAAAAACTTCTCTGGTGCTGAGTCTATTTTACCATTGAACATGTTATAAACTGTATATTAGGATCCTGACAAATATGTCTTTCCTGTAGTGTTGTTAAATGAACTTTCTGTACGCCTTCTATGGTAACTATACTTTTCGAGAGCCGGTATCATTTTTGTCATCTGCCTTTGCACCCTTCTATAAGGTCAATGTCTTTCTTCAGATAAGGTTTCCATACTTGTACGCAGAAATCCACATGGGGTATAACTAATGACTTGTATAACTTCACAATAATCTGGATTTTGTTGCATACCAGGTACAAGTGAGTCGATGATCACTACAGCGCGACTCTTCCCATCCTGTAAGGCATTGCTGTGTCAGGTAAATCCTGAAAAAAGAGGGATTTACTGAGAAATTCATTCAACGAAGTACACTAATATAAAATGCAACTCCTTGGGCCACTCCGCTCCCTCGTACAATGCTGGTTATACTATTCACTGCTTACCAAACATTTTTTCTTAGGACACAACATTGTACAGGGGGAGGGGAGGTGGGGTGCATAAGAAGCTTAAATAAAAACAAACAGAATATTTTATAGGTTAAGCGTAAAATATTAAAACATTCACGTTATATCATGTCAACTTGCCAGTTCTAACAGGTTTGTGCAAGATTATAGGAGCTATCATCTACTAATGCCTTCTTTTAATATATTTTTCATTTCAGGGGCACCCGTACCCTCTGACTCGCTCCGTCCAGTAGAGCACCCTCATACTTGGTGAAGGGTGGGTTAATAGCAGTCCCAGAAACATGCATGATAGCTAACGGAGCTCAGTGAGTTTGTATTTCCACCGAGGAGAGGAGAGTGAAATGTTGCTCATTCAAAATCATCAGACAATGAGTTTACTTCAGTTCCAGAAAATATTGTTGCATGAAGAAGTTATGAATGTTGTATAATTTCTTGGAATTTGGAAGTTTTGGTAGAGAATTTAAATGTTAATTAGGCTAGAACTATGTTTATCAGCCATCCTTGTCATGGATTGACATTACTTTTCGATATCACAGACCTGAGTAATGTTTCGTTCTCTTTCACAAAAGAGCAATTCTCGAGATTAGATGGGATAGCAATCTGGCAACCCACAAACTGACTGGGCTCCTTTAAATTAGGCTGCCGGGCTCCTTTAAATTAGGCTGCCTCAGAGCATATGGAGGCAGGTGGAAAGAAAAAGCTCTTGCACAATCGCTAGAGAGAACTTGTACATCAAATGTTGCTTGTAATATAATATGCACCAATGAAATAGGAACTGCCATATATCTCTTCTTCTCTAGTTCGCCATAGACCAACGGGTCCGCACGTTCAATTGAAGCATTCAATTGAATATTAGGCGAATAATGTGGGGGGCGCCACTCCTGACCAGATGGCATTCCCTACTCCAGCCTTCCAACACTGAGCACCTAGCAAGGCGGCAGTAGGTGCCAATGTTTAGGTCTCTGGCTAACTGACCCGGTGTAACAGGAAATCTTCCCCCCTGAAAATTTGTTAAGGGGGGGAAAATTTCCTGTTACACCGGCCTGGGAATCGAACTCAGACCTCCCGGGTACCCGGCGGATGCTCTAACCACTAGGCCATGACACTCTTCTTCCTGTCTTCTAACACTTCTGAGATGGTTTGTTGTTTACCCCATAATATTAATTTCCCAAAACAGACTCTATCGAGTCACCCATAGAAATTGGGGAAAGGCAATCAGCCCCAGATATTTTCTAAGGGGAATGAGAATGAGCATTCATAACAGTAAATATTGCATTGTTAATTTTTTCTTTATACTGATTTTTTTTTAGGTGGTGGAGGGGAAGGTGTTATGTAATATTATTCACAAACATAATAGCAATATAATTGATGCCCGATGAACCAGGAGCAGTCAGCCATGATCGAGTTCTAACTGTTATAGAGTCTTTTTGAATAATTTCTAACCGGGATGAAAAAAAAGAAGTAAAATAACAGCAACAGTAAAATTGCATTCCTGTGTAATATACTGTATAATACAAATAAATCTGTTCTTTATGTAAATTTGAATGGTATGTGGACATGAGTTTAATGTTACATTATGGCAGTGCAGCATTGCTAACAGAATGAGGTGGGCAGACTTTACCATTGCTTATAAATGGTATTCAGTACATGTTTTTTGAGCAATCATTCTGTAACTGTTTGATGTATTTTTTCACATTTGAAGGTAATGTATTTAAGTGTTCTCGAAATATATTAACATGGTGCCAAGTCAGTGAATAAATACCAATTGCATTTTGCCCTAAACCCGGGGGAAGTATTTTCCTAATGGAAGACTAGCCAGTTGAGTAAAATTAGTAGAAAATTATGAACTGATGCAAAAGTGGTTGGAGATTGTATAAATGGTTTTATTAAACCCGTCCGAGAAATTAAAAACATGCTACCAATACTTCTCTTGTTATTGTTGATAAAATCATTGTGACTTTGATGCTATTTTGATGAAACGATTTATGCTATCTGTTTATGACTCCCCACAATGTTAACACTATATTTGAATAAACCTCAGTTTTTCAGGTATAGGAGGTACAATTATAGTAAACTTCCAAAATATAAATGTGTCACTGCAGTTTCATTATTCATGGGACTCAAATATCAAGTTCATGGTTAAATAAGTAAACAAATTTAATTTTGCCTTCACAAAATGTTGCCGGTTTATGACAAAAATCAGTGATAATTATCGTCTGTTAATTTCATGTTTGGGTTCAAACACTCGAGTTGCCAGATTGGTGCTTTGGCAGACTCAGTATATTTTTAAAATTGCTGTCATTGTTAGTTGCATTAGAGTGCAGTAATGCTGTTATTAAAGTGAGCTCTGCCGGTAGCAATGCGAGTCTGGTCAAAAAAGGTTTAGTGTGTCTGTTACCCAACCTGAGATGATTGACCATACATTAAACAACATTATCTTTTCAATCCTTAGGAAACTAAGGGGTAAATGTGTTAAGAAGGGAAGATGACTGCTTTGTTGGAAATTTGAAAGTGTATTATGTGTATTGGGCAGGGCCATTTCAACTTATTACTGGACCTCGGGCAAAGCAATATGATGGGGCCATATATACAAAACAAAGGTTGATACATGTTTGAGAGGCAAGAAATTGACCAGATTTGAAATTTGAGTTAGAGAATCACCTTCCGGCGTGCCCCATGCAAGGTGGACTCATGAATAATGGGATAAAACGGCCCTGGCTGCCTGGACATAGGTCGAATCAGCTGCTGTGGACTAGTAAACACAACTTTGATTGGTTTTATAAAATTTAGCTATAAGACCAACAGTTTTTGGCATATTCAATGTTCAGAATGCATTTTACTGATAACTAACCAGGGGAAAGAAATAGTAAAGTCTCCCTATTGTGTGGGACAAATGTTTTATATAACAGTTCTGTTACACAGAATGTTCTGTCTTTGCCAATTATGGTCTGAGACCTGTACATCTAGGTATCACTCAAAAAGTAATTTGTTGGATAGCATTTTTGATAATTTTGCTTCTAGCATAGGCCTGTGCACACTGTTTATCGATGCGTTGTCAATATCCCCTATGCAGTGATAGCCAGTAGCTTGTGGATTGCATAGACAAGACAAGATCTACACGTATATAAAAAAATCCAAAATATGCTGGTAGCATTTCATTAGCATTTCATTTGCTGCATGTAATTCATTTTTCAAATTGTATACATTTGATATTGTCATGCTATTACAGTGCACCTTCCATTGCTTATGCTACAATAATTCACAGTTAAAAATAGCTTTCATTCCCGGCTTGCATTTTCTTTGATCAGTTGTCATCATCAAGTATATTACTGACATGGAATTGATGTGATATTGAGACAAAGACCTCTTTCTCACAATCTGAAGTCGGTCTAAATTGTACGTATATAATTATTTCATTTATTTGCTCGATAGTATTCTGCTCCACTATAAAGAATTTCCTATTAATGTTAACCTGTACTGGATTCGACATGCAGGCGTGTAATTCCCACTGTTGCAATTAACAAGCTAAGTCAGCTTTGGGGGTACAGTTAGCACACTGTAGGTATTGAATGTCACAAATAACTGCACTCCAGCAATCATGATCGAATCGGCCAATAATATAATTATGTTGCTTTGCACAGTTGTCAATGTTCCTCAGAAATGTATTTAACGAGAGAAATACTCACACTAATGAGTTAAAACACCAGTAGCTTGGTCCCTTCAACATAATGGAAGGGTCATTTATGATGCTCATCATTACAAAACAAATCTATTCCTAAAAGTGGTCATTTTAGACTAAATAGAGCCCATTTGTATACATGTAATGAAGGCCCTTTCACCCAAAATCTGCCAGACATCTTCAGTAATGGTCTGGCAAATTGAAGTTGTGTATTACACTTCAACCAATACAGAATTAATTCAGCTCCATGGGGTGTGTACTTCTCTCCTGAGTGGAAACAATGGTTCTTTAACAGAGCATATGTGGATGCATGTAGTTGTATGAGGTAAGTGAACAAGTCTTACTGAGGGTTTCGCAGCAATGTCACCCATTACTTCAAGCATTACTTCATAAATCACTTGTCAAGTGAATAATTGTATTGTTTGTGTTGTTCTTAAGTCACTTTCAGAAGGAGCTGCCCTATCAACCATCAGAGTTAGGCTTTTAGTGTTGTACTTGAGCACAGTGTCTCTTGGCCTCATTTCACTGCACTATATCCCAGTTTAGCTCCTATAAGTTCAGTTGCACATTTATTACGTTGGTGGAACAAAGCCTGTTTGCAATCCTGAACTTGACAATGTGATCCAGTAAACCTACTGTATCTCGTATATATAATGGCGCCTATATATATCCTATCCTAATTGGTGTGTTTAAATTAATTTACCCTTTTATGTTGTATTTCATTGTCATGACAGAGTCATTACCATTTGGTGTGTATAAATTAACTAACCCTCCGGTGTGCTATACAGCTACTATCATGACATAAGTAATTTCCATGAGTTTAAAAAGTTGTGCTTGTAAACCTATATTTGGTTAACAGTTCATTTATAGCTCACTACAAAGCCGAAGGCAATTTCACACAGGTCCCATTTTGACATGAAGTGTGAAACATGAAATATCGACATGTTTGGTCATTTTGACCCGAAATAGCAAGTGTTAATTATTCTATTCCAGCCGATACACATAGCCGATATAGTAACTACTGTGAAACTAAACCCAACCCTATAACAGTAACTAACATCGGAAATTATAATTTTCTAACACATGTTACAAAAAGTATAGTTGTTACTACACTGGTGTGATAAACTAAATTATGTATAGTTGTTACTACATTGGTTTGATTGATATTACTTACTACAATTACAAACTACACAGTAATTACTGGAATTATAATTTACCCAGTAATTACTTTA
>JAODUJ010264948.1:0-10225 GCA_027564615.1 Psolus chitonoides
CCCCTTAAATCGGGCGGGACGAGCAACATGTTCGTTCTAATATTTTTGGAATCACATTCACAGAGTGAATAAATTTGGCATAATTCCGAAGCTGTAGTATATTCTTCCAAATACCCTTTGGTATAGTCAGTGGCGTAGCTAGGGTAAGCAGAGTGGTCAAATCTGGTGGGAAATTGTGCATTGAAAAGCCAAAAAATGGAAGGAGAAAATACAAAATAAAGATAGAAAATGGAGACCAATCAAGAAAACAGGAAGAAAATAAAGGAAACGTAGCAGAAAAAGATAGAGAAGAAGGGGAATAGGAAGGAAACCAAAAAAGGAAACAAAATCAGAGGCGCAGGAGGGTGGCGGAAGTGGTATCGACTATGTGGGAAAATGACATTGAATTGTCACTTTGGCAAATGCTTTGATACTTGTGTTAATAATTGGTGTATGGCTACCAAATTGGTACTAAAATAGCTAGGATATTCTACTTCAATATTTTATCATTGGAAAGAAGGTGTATAGGACCACGGAGAAACTTAGTCACGAAAAACTACTTCGAGGTGATTTTGTTTACCTCTGATTTACTGATCAGGTGGAAAGTAGGAGAAAGTGTGTTCTATATAATTTTTTTAATCATTTTCAAGTTAAAATTAACATCTGTATAAATCTGTGAAAGCTTAGCTTCTTCAAGCAAAAATCTGTGTTGAAGTCCTCAAAACCATTTTTCTTCCACAGAACGCGTGTGTGGGAGATTGACATTGAATTGTCACTTTGGCAAAAACGTTAATACCTTTGTCAATAGTTGATGTATGGCTATCAAATTGGTACCAAAATAGCAATCATATTCTACTTCAATATTTGATGATTGGAAAGTTGGTGTACAGGACTATGGAGAAACTAGTCACGAAAAAACTACTTCAAAGTGAGTTTTCCCTCTGGTTTGCTAATCAGGGTAAAAGTAGGAGAAATTGTATTCTAGAATTTTGTTTACATCATTTCCAAGTTAAAATTAACATCTGTATATATCTCTTCCAGCGAAAATCTGTTGAAGTCCTCAAAAAACTTTTCTTTTACGAAACGCGTGTGTAGGAGATTGGCATGGAATTGTCATTTTGGCAAAAACCTTGATACCTTTGTTAACATTCGGTGTATGACTACCAAATTGGTACCAAAATAGCTATCATATTCTACTTCTACTATTTGATAATTGGAAAGTAGGTGTATAGGACTATGAAGAAACTTAGTCACGGAAAAACTACTTCGAAGTGATTTGTTAGCTCTGATTTACTAATCAGGGTAAAAGTAGGGGAAATTGTATTCCAAAAAACTCTTACAACATTTTCAAGATAAAATTAACATTTGTATATATCTGTAAAAGCTTAGCCTATTCAAGCAAAAATCAGTGTTGAAGTCCTCAAAAACACCATTTTTCCACAAAACGCGTGTGTGGAGGAATTGACATTGAATTGTCACTTTGGCAAAATCTGTAATACTTCTGTCAACATTTGGTGTATGGCTACAAAATTGGTACCAAAATAGCTATCACTGATTCTACTTCAATGGTTGATAATTGGAAAGTTGGTGTATATGAGAAACTTGGTCACGAAAAACTACTTCACAGTGATTTTGTTTACCTCTGATTTACTAATCAGGTTAAAAGTAGGGGGAATTATATTCTATATAATTTTTCACATCATTTTCAAATTAACATGTGTATATATCTGCAGTTTAGCTTCTTCAAGCGAAAATCTGTGTTGAAGTCCTCAAAACACTTTTCTTCCACAAAATCTGTGTTCAAGTCCTCAAAACATTTTTTTCCTGCAAAATTTGTGTTGAAGTCCTCGAAGAACTTTTCTTCTACAAAATCTGTGTTGAAGTCCTCAAAACACTTTTCTTCCACAAAATCTGTGTTGAAGTCCTCAAAACACTTTTCTTCCACAAAATCTGTGTTGAAATCCTCAAAACACTTTTTTTCCAATAATGAAAAATACCTCCACCGAAGTTTCTTCTCATAAATTGCCCAATTTGTGAAGAAATAAGCCTGCACCTGTAGATCTTGCTGTCTGCCTATGGAATATATTATATATTTTAAAAGATTCGGCAATAGGGCACGTTAGCAGCCCTAAACGGAGCACGGGTTCCGTAATTTTATGTGACTTTAATACATATTATAGCCCCATCTCATGTTGTGATGACATAACTTTGTGGAAAGATACCCAGAATTCTGCTTTCATTTCTTTTCATAGTACATCTATAATTTTCCTAATTATCTAATTTGAATATACATGTATGTTGTTATCATTAACATAGGCGTACGACTCAAGGCGGGGGAAGTCTGACCCAAAATGTTTGGTGCCCACTATTCGGGCAGAATATCGTCGAAATTTAGGGGCAATACTACTAACAAAATTGCTGTAAATAGTGTAGTTAATGAGAATTGTACAGTTTGGGACATAAATGTTTGCCCGAATGACCGCATCTATGGCCAGAATCTGTTTGCCCGAATATGAATTTCAGTAATATACCCCAAATTTTGTGCGCGCTGGGCTCTCTGTAATATTCTCCGCCTCCGTGTTTTTCTGACTTCATACTTGGCATAACCTGTGCGCGCTGTATGCAAAGACTGTATGCAATGTGAGATGGATATATGGTGACTGCTCTGTGCTCCGAAGTTTCTTTGTTCCGATACTCCTGTGTTTCAACAACTCGGACCTTTAAAGGGGCATACAATGTGTGGTCTAGTTATACAACAAAAAATCACCATGGATTTATCTAATGATCCTACGCATTCTCAGATGTTCTTATACAACTTAAAGATAATCGTATTTCCACTAAAGTCTACACCAAACCAACCGACCGACACTGCGATTTACATCACAACAGTTTTCACCCCACTCACATTGAAAACTCCATCATTCACAGTCAACTCCTGAGATACAATCGGATATGTTCGAAAAATTCCGATTTTATTCAACAATCTACTACCCTTATCAACCACTTTTTAGAAAAGGGGTACCCATTTGAACTACTTGACTCTACCTCCCGTCGTGTTACTCATTTGTGTTTCAACTGAAGAAAGGCCAGGGAGCCCGAAATATTTTGCATATGGAAATATATTCCCTGGATAATATGAAGGCGTCATTTGTGTGTTTAGTTACTCGTGTACTAGATTCTCTTCACTTGTCAAAGGGTTTTCAACCCGAAACGTCGTGTTGTTAGTTTTTCTTTGGCACTGTAACATTACCTTTACGACTTTTACGACCTTTTCACTACTTCCAGATTTCCAATCTTCATCACAGTTTCTATATATTTCACTGGTTGCCACTACAGGTTACGCATGTTTCCTATATATATATATATATATACATGGGAAAGGAAACATGCGTAACCTACCCCAAATATTATATATATATATATATATATTTGGGAAAGGAAACATGCGTAACCTGTAGTGGCAACCAGTGAAATATATAGAAACTGTGATGAAGATTGGAAATCTGGAAGTAGTGAAAAGCTCATGGCTCCACCGGGATTTGAACCGCGGACCTCTCGCTTTCAGCTGATGTGCAAAACTTACAAGGTATTTTCTGATTGGATGTTTGTACTGTATGGTATCGATTGTACTCTTTGTTAGGATTGGGGATTGAGTTAGAGTTTAGGGTTAGGATTATTGTAAGTGTTATCCAATAGGAAAACATCTGGTAAGATCTGCACATTGGCCCAGTTAGAGATAAGGTTTTCTCGGCCAGTCTGATATCTATGTTTCTATCGGCTCCTAATTAGTAATGGGATAGCGCTATCGATCTAGGCCATACATCAGCTAGTTTTTGATAGGGTTTTCTCCCAGTCTGATGTCTATGTTTCTATCGGCCCTTGGTCAGTGATGAGATAGCGCCATCTATATAGGCCACGAATAAGCTAGTTATTGATAAGGTCATCTCCCAGTCTGATGTCTATGTTTCTATCGGCCAGTGGTCAGTAATGGGATAGCGCCATCGATCTCGACCGCGAATAAGCCCCAACTATAGGTAAGCCTTGTGAGTGCTATCATTTCCTATCATACCTCACGAAGCGCTCCAAAAGCATGGTTTCATTATTTTTTCATTTTTTTTATGATGTAGGCCTAAATATGATCTAAACACTGTTGATCAATGTATAGGAACGTTCTACACAGCAGTGATTGTGCAATATAGACTTATTCGTGTGTCCTTGGGTCACAAGAAATAACTATTGATTACTTAATAGTTTTCTCATCACTAAACATTTGTTTTTGTATGTATGCATGCATGCACATAAATGTTCTCACATAAATATGTTTACGCATACTGTGCATGACGTGTCCTCGCAAGCAGAAATTATAGGTGTGTATGATCGTGTCCTCACCTCGATGAGTATTCCTGTATTCCTGTATTCCTGTATTCATGTATGTATGTATGTATGTATGTGTGTATGTATGCGTGTATGTATGTATAGATAAATTTAGGTATGTATAATAATTAATGGCCACTAGGGATATTATCCAGGCTACGGCACTGGCTTTCACTAACCCTATGGCAGTTCAGTCCCGTCTAAAAAACTTCAAAGTACAAAAACATGAAAGCCCTAATCTGAGTTAAAATGTAGAATGTCAACGATTGTGCAAACTTTCCAAATAAAGCATTGTAGGGCATATCTCTAACTCAGATTGAGGCTTCAAAATATTGTCCATATACACTACCAGTAATAGCGGGCGCTATACCACAAAGTAAAACAAAACATTACATTAATGTCCATAATACACTATTGAAAATAGAGGGCTCTATACCACAATGTACAATTACATTACATAACTGTCCCATACACTAACAGGATAGCGGGCGCTATACCACTGAGTACAAATACATTACATTGTGCACATACACTATCAGAAATAGAGGGCTCTATACCACAAAGTACAAATACATTACAATACTGTCTCATGTACTACCAGAATAGCGGGCGCTATATCACTAGCTACAAGTACATTACGATACTGTCAACATGCACTAACAGAAATAGCGGGCGCTTTACCACAAAGTACAAATACAGTACAATACTATCCCATACACTACCATAACAGCGGGCGCTATACCACTAAGTACAAATACATTATACTGTCCACATACACTATTAGAAATAGAGGGCTCTATACCACTAAGTACAACTACATTACATTGTCCAAATACACTACCAGAAATAGAGGGATATACACCACCAACTACATATACATTACAATACTGTCCCATACACTACAAGACATAGCGGGCGCCATACCACAAAACACAAATATATTACAATACTTTTTTACATACACTACCAGAAACAGTGAGCGCTAATCCAGGTGGCACTCTAACTCACAAGTCCAGTGCCCACGAATTACATGAGCCCGAAAGCCCGGGGCTAGTTGTGGACACCTCTGGGCTAGTAGAAAATTGGTAACTAAAATCCGTCGGGCTAGCGAATTTGAACACCTGTTCCTATGCATTCTTTACCAGCTGTCTTCTTTCGGGCTAGTTCCAATCTGTATTGTACTATAGAAAATTTAGAGTCAGAAGTCAGATGGGCTAGTGATGGTGAACCTGAGCACAATCCCACAAAAATTGTTGCACCACGAGGTCTCAAAGTTAACGCCATCACAACTGACAGGGGGGGGGGCAATAACAATCATTCTTGCAGCAGGCAATGCCGTCGGCTATGCGATCCCCCCATATTTTGTATTCAAAGAAAGCATTTAATGGAGGAGCTTAAGGCAGGGGCATACCCTGGAAGTGGTTTTGAAATGACATCGAGTGGCTGGAGTAATGGAGAGGTGTTTATGAATTATCTTGAAGATCATCTCACGAAATGTCTCCCAACAAGAGGCCCCAACCAACATGTCCTCATGTAATATGATGGCCACACCTCTCATATCTCTATGAATTTAATTATTTATGCCCTGTCCCAAAAATCATTATGTTCGTCCTTCCCCCACACTCCGGTCACTTACCCAAGCCCCTTGACGTTGGCACTTTTAAACCCCTCAAAGACTATTACCACCGTGAGTGCTACACGTTCATGATAAATCACCCAGGTCAAGTCATTACCAGGTATGGTGTATGTCAACTAATATCAAAGGCAAACCTTAAGGCGTTCACAACATCAAATTTTATTTCATCCTTCAAAAGATCAGGCATTTTCCAATTTAACAAAGATGGTATTGATGAAACTGACTTCCTGGGTGACATGCTCAAGCAAAAAGCTCCATGCCCTCCCCAAAAAACATCTGCTCCAAATGTCAATTATAAACAATTCTACAAAACTCATTATCCCGGCCAAAACCGATTGAAAATAAGAAACGAAAATTTAATTACATTGACTTGGTAGTGTAGCAATCACTGAAGACAAAATTATCCTTAAAATTAGAAAAGTCCTCCAACAAAAAGAAAGTAAACATGACAAGAAAGCAAAAAATCCAAAAGCTTCAAATAGAACCATTGTTTCGAAAAACTGATACCGGTGGTACTGTTCCTGAGAAGGATGTCTGTTGCATTGCAAAGTTTTTCACCGCCTCTGTGAGGGGTGCCGTGAGGAGGGAGGTGAGATTTGTGGGCTGGGGGAAGTGCGATTGTGGGCATTGGACTCACCTGCAGTTCTGTGTCCCGGAAGTTGTTGAAGCTATCCAAAGAGATGGACACTTCCTTTGCCCACACTGCAAAGATGAAGAACAAGGTAATTTTGTTTAAATTTGTGATCAATATAATAATAACTTTCTGCAACTTAAAATATTTAGCAATTAAAGTATTTGCATCCCCACCCTGTACCCACCCCCTTATTACATTTACCCAACCCCTCTTATTTATCCACCCACTACCCAACCATGGCAAAGAAAATAGCAGTCAATTATTTTGCTGCATAAAAGAAGTGAATTCTATTGACAGAATCATGTTTAGAAAATGGAACAATTTCTGGCGAAATTACACCCAAAAAACATTTTTCCCCGTACTATTCCTTTAAATATATTTGGGGATCCCGGAAAGTCTATTTTTAGCAGCCACTGAATAAGATCAGGAAATTAGATGGCTTCTGTGGCCATTTTAGAGTGTTTTCAGTGCCAAATGATGAGTTCCAGAATATTCAAATGCTAAGAAAAATGTATGGTCTGTCATGAATATTGTGAGACAGGTAAGACCAGTTAGACCACCGCAGTGATTTGTATGTAACACAGAGAACTGGTTGGTCATTTTTGTGGAATGTTTAATGTGATAGCCTTTTTCTTCAATTTTCGATTTTCCAGGGGGCAAGTGCCCCCTCTTGACCCTGCCTGCGGACGCCCATGCTACAGCCAACTGACGCAAGTGAGTGAAAAGACAAAAGGATATAACCAACTCAGAACGATCAATCATATAGGCTATATCGCAACACTAAAACACCAAAGACAACACCTCACCGTACACTGGGCCAGACAGCAGCCCCAAAGGGCCCACCCAATCGCAGAGAGACATGAACAAATACCACTGTGTCGGGCCCACCACACACTGGTACCCACGAACACACAAACGACAGATTCCCTACCACGCACACAGGCCCAGACAGCCGCTCCAAAGGGCCCACCAAAAATGGGCCGATGCACGCGAGGAGAGACAAGGACAAGACCCCCAGTGCCAGGTCCATCACACACTGAGACCACACACTAGGATCCACATTAACACCAACGGCAACAGCCATATGCCGTACAAGGGCCCGAACAGCGACTCCAAAATGGCCCGGGCCCAAAATATATCGGCTCAATTGAAGACAGACAATGACACAACCCCTCGCGCTGATTCCACTATACACATGGGTCCGGGTATGTGTTTGAAGGGGACAGCCGAATGAATGCCGTTTTCAGGCCCGACCCCTCCTCCCATCAAAGCCACTGCCTGGGCCCACAAACAGGAAAAAACTGCTATTGCCGGCACTTTTGCACATCCAAGCATGCAACAGACCCATCAAAACTACCTAATCCCCGCCTCTTTTCTCTCAAACAGTTCCATTTTCGTGGGCCCGGGCCGCTGCCTGGGTCCACCCCAAAAGACAATGTCCCTGCCGTCGGTACATTCACCGATCTCAACGTGCAGTATATGCCTACACAACACGAACAGCTCCGAAACTGTCTCTCTTCACCTTAGAAAAACCTAGCTCCTCCTATGTTGGGGCCGGCTCTGCTGCATACCAACATAACCAGACTGTCAAACCCTTTGCCTCCCTCTACTTGAGTAAACGCTTTCACGCCTGGTCTAATATGGCATCCCGGTTGTAATTACATTCTTTGCCACACACGCAGTCATCAGTAACGTAATAGCCGGACTAGGCCTCTTTTCACATCCCATGAATCTGCAAGAAGAGCAATTTTGGTGTCAGTGGCTTCAGAAATGTGCCCTTCAACAATAGGCTACTATGAAGCATGTGTATGTTAATATCATAATTCATGATGAAAAAGGACAGAATCTGAACACTATATTTCAATAGTTTGATTTCTCCATTGAAATAACACAGGTGGGCATCAGGTCACATGGTTTCGTTCACAAATCGGTTCTTACGCTGACGTCATCAGCTCATTTGAATATCGCACTCTATT
Organism: Psolus chitonoides; assembly: GCA_027564615.1. Classification (NCBI taxonomy): domain Eukaryota; kingdom Metazoa; phylum Echinodermata; class Holothuroidea; order Dendrochirotida; family Psolidae; genus Psolus; species Psolus chitonoides. The sequence goes on from JAODUJ010264948.1 coordinate 8,600, forward strand.
ATTTTCAATTAGTAATTTTCCCAAAACCTCGGAACTTTAAAACCACTTTTCTCGGCGAGGGTAACATTGTTTTTCATGAAATTGTTACCGATAAATAGCTGAAAGTCTGTTCTGTCTACAAAAATTATATACGCCATTTCATGACCTCTTTGAGTCGGGAGTAGTGGATCGAAATTTTGAATCAGCAAGTGAAGGAAATTTTGAATACGTGTGTAGGGAGTGTACGAGACTTTTAGAACTAGAACCTAACTTAGAGGTGTGTGACTGTGAGTGGGTAGATGTTGGGCGTGGTAACAAAGCTGAGGTTATTGAGAAAGTAGATGTAGGTGGTGAGGTAGTAGGGTGCGCCAATGCTTTTAGCGTGTTGCCGGTGGAGGATTCAGGGTGAGAGATTGGGTAGGAGTAGGTGTGTGTGGATAGTGGTAAGTGTATGCATACGGGAAACAGAGAAAACTGAAGGTAAGTGTATGATACTAGGCGACGACTGTTGGTAAGTATGTGGACCGCGAATTTAGTAGGAAGGACAAAGTGACGGCTAATGCGCACTGCTTAACAATAATTTGTATTGGCTATCCGATTATAATAGATCGATTGTTACTAATCCTTTAACAATAAACCCTAACCTCTAATCCTAACCTTAATGACCAATCAAAACATTCCTTGTTAACAGGTGCGCTTCAGCTGCAAAGTGAACCGTTTACGGATAATTATGTCCACCAAGGGCAAGAGTACAGGACGTTAGTAGTAGAGTTAACAGGCTATAGTTGGGGACGAGGAGGTAGTAGTGGTGGAGGTTGGGACGAACAATCTCCGTAGTGATTCATACCAAATTTTAAGATATAGGTTCGAGGAGTTAATGCATAGGGTAAAGTCCACTTGGTCAAAAGTTGCTTTCTGTGGTATTTTGCCTAGATTTGACTGTAGAGTTTCAGGTAAGAGAAATAACGAGTTTGAATAGGTGGTTAGAGTTAGAGTGTAAGGAAGGTTTCTGCTAAATAGATGTTTCGGGATTTAGTAATAGGAGAGATTTGTTCGTCCACGACAGACTGCATCCCAATGGAGTTAGTGCTTCAGTGTTAGGTTAGTTAGTCAAACTAGTGGTGGAGGCGAGGGGTACAGGATGTTCTAGTAGGCCTATAGGTACCACGAATGTTGGGCTTCCTACGCCCACGCCCAGTTTAGATAGTGACATACACAGGTCCACTAGTCGTAGCAAGCTCAAAATGTTGTGTGCAAATGTACAAACTATTAGAAATAAGTATGATGATTTTTTTCTTCTAGTCGAGGACTGTAAATCAGACGTTATATTCGATTATCACTGAATCTTGGCTGAATGACAATATTTTCCACAGCCGAGATCCATATTCCTGAATATGTAGTTTACAGACAGGATAGGTGTGATACTTCCCGCTGTCATTGAGGTGGTGTGCTATCAAATGTTAAATTGGAAATAAAATGAACTTTGTAAATTCTGCTTGGTGTAAAACTTGCATCAAAGAAGCGGGTGTTTCTATTTCTATTCTGGTGGTGTTGTGTACCGTTTCATCAGAAAATGATCCGCCTCTGTTTGAGTTGCTGAAACATGTGTCCAACAAGAACTGTTATCATGGGTGATTTTATTTATCC
>JAODUJ010265059.1:0-10223 GCA_027564615.1 Psolus chitonoides
ACATACAGCATGCACTGAGTACGATGTGTGTAATATTCCATTCCATAGTAATAGTTTCCACATTTCCAAAACCGAAATAGTGTGAATAATATCAGATGGCCATTTCCTGAAATATATTTTAGGGATGCAATCCATCCAATGCATGTCTTCCAATCTTTTGAATTTTACATTCATTTGGTTGATCTCAGTATTTCCCGAAATTTCCTGAATTTTGTCATGTTCCTGAACATTTCCCAAAGTACGGTAGTCAATTCCCCCAATTTCTGGTAATTTCCTTCAAAGTGGAAATATTGCCTCATAGTGCACAGTGCTGTGTAGATATTGCTAGAGTTACATCAGCAGCAGTAGCGTCAGGGAGGTCTCGCATGAGTAGCGTGACATTTCATACTGGACGCACCCACCGTTAGTCGTTACCCTAACCGAGTTCATGTACAGTCCAATCTACCGGCACTAGCAGTTTCTCTTTTCTCCAGTCTTGTTGCCCTTTAATTGGTTATTAAAGGGGCTCAGTGTTTTTGTAGTCCCTAACTGATGATGAAGATAATTTACATAATTTTACCTGTCACAACCACCACAACAAATTGCAGTACTAAATACATGCAAATGATATCACCTACACATAGTGCTCATAAAATGTTTACAATAAGGCCCTTTCACACTGCACTCGATGCAGCACCGCGCGGCACAATACAAAAGTTGAAGTGATGTTATTACCTGTCCTTTCTAACAACGCGCGAGCAGCACGGCACGATGCCGCATGGCACGGCAAAATAAAATATACAGTTAAAATTTGTTCAACTTTTGTCGGGTACGTGTCACGAAGCGACTTTTTCGAGCGACCAATTACATGACAAGGAGGGTAAAAGTGAAAACTATAGAAATCGCTCGAGCGATGAAGAAGAAGTCGCCTACAGTGTGAAAGCTAAATATTGTGTCCCAACATTTGTTATCGCTCCAAAAAAGTTTGGCCAAAACTTTTGATTGTAATTTACTGTATGCCAGAGCAGCATTTCCTTTGAAAAGATATTCAAGCAAAAGTGAGGGTCACCAGACATATGTTTATATTGTCTATCACACTAAAATCGTATGATTCTGTAGGAATCATATTTCTCTCCTTTATAAAAAATTCTCATGAGATCTCATGAAAAATTTTATGAAATCTCATGAGAACCTATAAGAATTGTATGAGAACTTGTAAGAACTGAGGGTGTTATTATGAGAATCATACAAGATCTCACAAGAATTGCTCTCGACCTCAGAAGAATCAGCCCCAATTTTCTTGTAGGACTCTGGTGAGTAATTTCTTGCATGATTCTCACAACCATGGGCGGTGACTTGATGAGGACACACAGTAAAGTTTTGAACAGCGAGGTCATGTCCCCCTCACTTTTGAAAATTGATCAGTGCCCATGCTCACAATATTTTATAAGCGTTGCCAAAGACAAACTCACCAAGCTCCTTTAACTTCATATTCATGAGTAATTTACAAAACACTCTACTTGGTTAAAATAGTACAAATACAAAACGATAAAGTTCTGGCTGGTCTAGTTGCATAGGGGTTTCTGCGCAACAATGTTCTCCCCGATTGTGGTGGGTAGGTGGACCACCTTTTGTAATGCTTCTTGAATGTCCTTCAGGAAGTCCATGCAAACAGCGAAAGGCATCAGACAGATCCAGATACCGGCGACTAAGAAGGCAATCGGCCATCCCAGAAATATTAGGAGGATGATCCATATGATGGCCCAGAGTATTCCAGCGCCGCCTGCCATTGATGATGACTGTTTCACTCGATGGGGTTATGTCAGAAAATTCAAATTTCTCCTCGTATCTGATGGATAGAATAAAATGTGATTGAGAACTTCATATATAATTTTGATATGTTGTAGAGTGTTAAAAATTAGTATCCTTATATTTGCCTATAACTATAAGCATGTAGTGTTATGGAATTATGACAATCTAAAATGTGTACATTTATTACATTTTTGATAAAATTATTGTATTAGCTGTGACTTAAGGACTCAAACTTTCTTCTCCATTGTAAAAAATATTACTTTTTCATTAATGTGAATGTAGAATCACTTGAAATTGGAAGGTTTGGAACTTAGAACCCCTTAGTTTACCTGTGGACAGTTTTGTCTTTGAAATTACATCGGTTGAGTAGAGTGGTGGCTGACTGGCTGTGGAGAATTTGTATTGGGGGTTGGGGGGGGGGACACAATGTTTGGAGGAACAAAGTCATGACATCATGGTTGAAATGGTGAGCTGTCCATGGTTGAGTGGAATTACATTTCACAAACAACATAGCTCTAATTAATATGTAGATTATAGGACAGTTTTATGATTTTGGTGATGTTAGATTCTTGCTAATCACAGTAGCGAATCCGCTTGGAAGAGGCAGGGGGACAGGGGCAGAGTGGCTCAACATAGACACACTGAGCTCTTTTATGTGGACATACTGCACAATGACAACTACTAGTCTTCGTTCCCCCCCCCCCTCCAGCCACCTTCTACCCCCAGCTGACTTCATCCCGGTCCTAATCCTCTCAACTCAACATATTCCATTGGCAATCGTGACAAAACTGTGTGCATGGCTGGCTGCATGCATGCATGAGTGATGTTATGCCATTTATCCAACACACTTGATTTTAGTCTAGGTGGGTGGCTGCATGCCAAAAATAAACAATAGGAAATTAGTACCAACTGGAAGGGTGGCAATTAGAAACCAATTAGTTACAGACTTTGACTAATTATGGGAAGTTATCGTTGTCTTAATATGCAAGTTCACTAGTCAGGCCCATAGCCAGATCATGTATCCGAGGTGGACCAACAAAATTCAGGAGGGGGGGCAAATATTTTTCAAGGGGGTGACATGCATGTTTGGTAATGTTTGTTTTCAACAAATTATGGGGGGGGGCGAAGAAATGAAGGGGTGACGCCCCTCCTGCCTCCTGTCACTAGTGATTCTGTTATTTCCTGGGCACAGAAATCAGGGTGGGATCCTTCAGCCAGGATAGCATGGGCGGCGATTTGTTCTCAACATTGGGAGGGATATGACCCCATTTTCAAATAATTCACTGTGAGAAAAATCAATGTCAATGGACAATATAGTTATTGAGGGGGGTATGTCCCCCCGTCTCATGTGATTGCTGCCCATGAGCCTGGGAACATGCCCAGGGGGATGGGAAGGCCCTATTCTCTGTGGCCTCCAAAGGAGTCTGCAGTAGTGGTCATCTCAGTTGATGCTAAGTGTAGCCTACTGACGTAATTCTATAACCGGAGATATCAGTTTATACTGTGGGATAGAGATATGAAACAATTTCCTGCAACAAGAGCACAACTTTTATTCACAATTCTGGCTGTAAGCTTGGCCAGTTCCCTTCTATATATTGATATACCACTGATGTGAATTGCCAATTCCTGCATATAACTATGTTCTCTCTTCCCTGAGATTAATAGCTAAAATTTTACTTACAAGCAATTAATGTGACAAATTTACATTTGGTCCAGCCAAATCACGAATATTAATGAGATGCAATTTAATACAAACCACATGAGTTTTTAACTCTAAGCCCAGTCCACTTCCATGTAAAACTGGAATCATTTAAATTATTGTGCGCAATATATTTACTATTTATGACATCTATCCAACCGGGCTATATGTTACAAGGTATCTCTTACAAATTATTGTAAACATATCATATTCCATTCTACTTTCCAACCCATTATGAATATAACCGAGGTGAAATTTATTACCATCCATCCACATATCTCATCTGGGACCAATCACTGAGTAAAGTTTGGTCGAAATTGAATATAAGGTTGATGAGCAAGCAACATCTTGACAAATTACATATGCGCTGCCCACATAATGCATTGTTGCACATTGATGTTTGTGAATTTGTCTATGCAATCTATTATGTACCAAGTACGATGTCATCCACTGACTTAGCTCCAGGCTGCCAGCTGGTATCAAATACACATAGACAGCCACACACACAAACACATCATGTCTGATGAAAAGACATATGAACATTGATTGATCACCAATTGTCCAAGAACTAGCGACATGTATTCCACTATATGAACTGTAACAAAGGATGTTAAGGGATCCAAATGGGCACAGATGATATTTTTGGAATTGATTTCCAATAAAATTTATGAATGGTATTAATCCAGTTTCTATCTATCCCCTGTGAACAGTAGACTGGATAAGCAATACTTTTAACCTTGGAACCTAATCAACACTGTCCTTCAACCTAAGGCACCTCTTGACTTTTACAAAGCAAACAACTGTCACTGTTTACTTTTATATTGAATGGAGATGTCATGGGTAGGCTACCCTTTATGGGAGCCTTGATTGTATTGTTATTACTGAGTCTACTTGCTCAGACAAGGCTTAGCTTGGAATATTAGGCCAATTGCCCGAGCAGGATGGAAAAAAATTATGTAAACATGAAACATCTGAAGAAAATTGTCTACTCATACACAAAATATCTTACTTTTACTTCCCTGTCATGGGCGGCAATTTGTTCTCAATATTGAGGAGAGGGGAAGATACCCCACTTCCAAATAATTTGCTGTGTGAAAAATCAAAGTCAATGGACAAGTCCTCAGATATTGAGGTGGACATTTCCCCCACCATCCCACCCGTGATCGCTGCCCATGAGTACATGCTTTCATGTATGTAGCATGTAGTAATTGTAAAATCTACACCTATGCCCCAAAATATAAACTTGGTCAGTAATTCCCATCATCTGTCCTTTTCATTGAGAATAAAGTAGAACACCAAAGTGTCATCTGATTGGCATGGTACTTCAAGCTCTCCGTTTATGGACATCTGATACACCCAGTCACGTACTGTACTCACAGCCGTCACTTCATGTACAGAGCAACCTGACACAGAGCAACCTGATACATGAAGGGTATGGTTTGCTGTCACTCGTCGATTACCTTCGAATACAACCATTTACATATTAACAGCGTATATAAACAACCAAAACTAGGTTGAGTTCAAGAAAATATCGGTAAAGTTGTTAAAAAGTTAGAATATTCATTGAATGATGAAATTTTAACTCTACCTTATAAATACACTCATCCCTTTGAAATTATTATAAATATGGCAAAACTATAGGGCAAACACCTTTTCATATTTAAAGTTATTAATTAAATAATTAAATATTCATGCTTTGGGATTTGGCTAAATTGGCTAAACTACTGATCTGAGGTAAACGGATGGAAGCCAAGTTCTTCATATAGTTCATTTTGACCTTTTGTTGATATACACACCTAAATCCTGGAACGGGGAAGAAATAACTACATTGTTAAATGAGTCCACCAAAAGGAATTCAATTAGAATGGAGGGCCACTACAAGTGACACTATGCGATTCGATGCAACTAAAACAGTTGAAATAATGTTATTTCTTATATATATCCTTTATTACTACAACAACCTCTCCAAGAAAATGGGAAAAAACATAACAAAGACAGAAACCATGTCTGTAGGTGAGCAGGTCGACTTATATATTGATGGACAGAAGCTGAATGGAGAATATAAATGAAAATATCTAGGCAGCTGGGTCACCAGTGATTGCAGGTTTGATGAGGAAATCACTGCTTGGATTCAAGCTGCATCATGCGCAGTCGGCAGGCCCAGAGACAGAGTTTTCAACTGTAGATACCTCACTGAAGAGACCACACTGAAAGTGTATAACCAGTGCATCATTCCATTACTAATGTATTGAAGTGAAACCTGGGCTTTGTATAGGCACCAGATTAGAAAACTAAGAACAGTACAGCAGCGGCATCTTGGAGCCATTCTCAAAATTAAATGGGACGACTTTATAACCCATGATGAAGTGCTTGAAATGTCAGCAGCTGATGATATCGAAACTACACTCATAAGAAACAGACTCCATTGGTTGGGGGCATGTTGTTAGAATGCCTGATGGAAGACCAGTGAAAGCACGTCCATGTCTTCCCAGGATGATTCGATTATCCCACATAGTTACCCAGAATTCTTTGCGCGAATGAATTTACGAACTTGTCTACTATGACATGTACTTTCAAATGTGAATGGTTTTTGTCACCCTGTTATCTCTCTCCTGCATCACTTACCAGTGGTCCCGATGCCCTTCTCATTCAACTGTACAATCGTCATCTGCCCTTCATTTCCCGCTATCTGACAACGTAGCGTTGTGTTACTCTTAAACGTATGCTGAATAGTAGCGGCCGTCACAAAAGTACCGATGAGGTTGCCAAGCTGAATGTCGGTAGAGATCGAATCGATGGGCGTGCCGTCCGAGTTCATCCATTTTAACTTGACCGGTGGCCTAGCTTCATCCGAGGTACATGTCAGGTTGAGGACTGTACCGACGTCAATCCCCGTCTTGCACCGATTGATGCACGTTGTTGTGACTGAGGGAGCTGTCATGGGTGTGACTGTAAGGGAAAGGATAATGAGAAACATTTAATATCAAATGTCATAGAGTTTATACCGTATTCATTCTGATAGAGGCGCATTGTGCAAAGACAAACATAAAACCATGCGTGTTTATTAGCGTTACTGATCTGCAAATAAGGGACATGTATGCTATAGGCCACAGGCTACATATCAAACTGATAGGAGACAATGGTGGTGTTTTAGTATCATGAATAAACGGCCACAGATCAAATAACAAACTTATAGTCTCTTGAACTATATTGAACATAACAAAAATACTATGGTGATGACTCTGACAATTCATTTTCAAGGACAAACTAAAGCTAAAACGATCATCACCGCGGTCCCTGTCATATCTCACTACCGATCGGCGCCAGTGTTACCAAAGCTGTTTTAGCATTATTAAGTCCTTGAATATTATTGAATTCTTCATTGACTCGAAACTGTTGTTCATGTTTCAGCTTCAGTATTTATATCAATCTTGAAAGTGTGCTAATATTGGGGTAGGTCTATATAAATTGGGAAGTTGACACAAATGCATCTGTGCTACTAAATTAGGGCATGAGCTTCTATTAGAATGAATACGGTAATGTAGCTAAGGGAGGGCAGCTCTGAGCTCAGCCCCTTCGGAATTCACCTGGTCCCCAAAAAAGAAGTTTGAACCACAGACTGTAATATTACTATCGCAAACAGCAGTGCGTGTTAGATAGTAAACATACAGTAGGGCGAGTGGATGAAAATCCATTAGAAAGTAATTATAGTTTGTGAACAACTAGTCAACATCCTGAGTTGACCATTATTCACAGGTAAAAGCACTCTTATTACCCAAACAAGCCTCCGACAATTAGCCAAATGAAGCCGAAGAGATGAGGCATTAAATTGTGTTACGTCTGGGCCAGCAGGTTGTGATTGAGAGGTCTGTACTAATGGGATTTCCATAGTTTTTCACATCAATGTCTTGCGTAGTATAGTCAGTATAAACGTTGCAAGCTTCAAGGTGCATTCTCGTTTCCATAAAAAAAAAGTGCTTCTTATAAGACTGACCATCATAGGCGTAGCGGGGGAGACATGCAAATAGTGCTGTGGGTGCAAGTTTTCGCAATACGCACACAATGAACATTTACACCCAGCCAATAGAGAAAAGAAAGAAAAAAACTCAATCATAATTAGTTGAAAACCTCGCAAAAGATAGCACCATTTTTGCATCCATGCCTCCTTTCATTAGCAAAAATGTCCTTAGATATCTCCACAGGTCAGTCAACGTACAGTGCAACCCCAAACAAAAACCTGGATCTGCACTAGCCCTCATTTCGGGCAGAATATATGCTCTTTTTTGGGCTAACTTGTGACAGAATTTGATAGCATCCCTGGGGATTTTGTGGCCCAGCTAGTGCTCAGACCCCCCCCCCCCATCGGAAATAGTCTGTACACTTATGCTGACCATGTGGATTAATCCATTTTCAAAAGGGAGGGGGATGTCATAACACTGTCCAAAACGTTACTGATATCAAAATTAAAAATTTAATCATGTCATGTTATGTCATGTCCCACCGATTCTACAAGAACTGCATTGGCTTCCCGTGAGTCAGAGAATTGAGTATAAAATACTGTTATTTGTTTTTAAATCACTTATGAAGAGAGCTATTAAACAATTACTAAATAACTAGACACAATTTGTATTTGTCATCAATAATTAAATAACTATTCATCCCAATTATTTCAAATGGAAGCAGTTACCCGCTGATGTTTTTGATTGGCCATCGTTCAGTGGACATGGATATTCCTCATATAAAATAAAATAAAATTCAGTGCAAATTAGTAGCATTTGACACCCACCTCTTTCTGGAGTTCAAAGTACCAGAACCCTTCTTGTAGTATACTGCCGGCATGGATATTGCTCTCCGTCTCGTTGTTTAACTGACATTTTCCTTCTTTTCTGCGAAAAATCCAAGATACACATTGTTGGTTGTCTAAACAATACTTAGCACAGTTGAACATGGAACCTGTGTCAATTGTTAGAAGCGAATGGCTATCTATCTTGATGCTCTCCCCTGCGTCTCTCTTGAAATAGGCAGATTCCCCATTTTGTGACAATGCTACACCAAGATATTGCAGACCAGTAATCAATCGAAGTAAAAACCTACAAACTTCCATTTTTAGTTGCAAATTTCAAACAAGTGATTACAAAAGGTGTTCATTAAATCGGAAAAATCAGAGTCCAAGAATTACAACAATCACAGAGAGATCAATGTTGTTCCGTTTAGTGTCAGCATATGAGTGACTATGTTTGTCTGTCTGCCTCTATTGCTCGCCGGCCTGTTAGTGAAGAGGTCAATTCTGGAGTTTGTATAGGTTTATAGATTTATTTCGCGACTGACATACAATACATCGCTTACCTGATCAATACAGAGTGAGGCCAATCATTTTTTACAATATTGATGACATGGTGATTTGTTATTATTAACAAGTGAGATAAGAAAAAAAATGTAAATTTTGATTTGAAGACTGACGTTTCCGCAAACAGTTGACATGTTCCCTATTATATAGACATGGATGCATCGTACCTGTTAAATGTTTAACAATATAGCGAAGACACGTTTACATTTTATTCATACGTTTACATAGTTCCGTTTAACTCGTTTACATAACTTTCCGTTTACATAACTGTCCAATATGATCGGTAAGTCTTTATTTGTGTATATGAAAGTTTGATTAACGAATTTAACGATGTGTTAACAAATTAGCTATTTCTTTTCCGAATGAGGATGGTAGGCTACAAGGTGCTTGTCAATAATATTATGCGACAAGAAGCTATTTTGTTATAAATAATAGCTTATGTTCAATAAAATGTATTCATTTGAATCGAACCCTTCAATTCATTATTCATGATAACATGTTCAGTAACTGAACTATATTTTTATGACATCTTGCGGGCCATAACTGCTGAGCCATACCTCACACACAACATGACGCCGAACTTGGGCGGGGTCTCATGCTGAGTTTGAAACGAAGATTATCAGAAACAGTATGCAGGGAAGGCGCCGCCGGGAGGAGGTGGGTCTGTTGGTATTTACCACATCCCCGCAAAAAGAAACATGTTCGATGTGCCCCTTTTCTGGTTAATGATGCCTTTTTGAAGGCCTCGAAAAGTCTATAGAAATTTGGTATATAGGCTTATACCCCAACCATAGACATAATAACTCACCAATTTCCACGCGCGTCGCATTTCTTTGTTCTTCTATACCTTGGGTACTGACCTCTGGGTGCCCTAATAGAATGTTACTTGTTGTGGTAAATGAAATACAAAATAATAAGAACATCACTACATCTTCGCTTCGAAAAGGTGAATGGTGTCCTCCTGGAAATGGTGTTTGTAATACCAAATTATATTGTTACACTTCAATTTCTAACTTGTGCTCGTTTACTGAAGGTCTGAACTATTTCTGTAAATGAGTTTGACATTTAGACTGACCCTTACAATAAAGCAGGGATGAAGAGGAAGAAGAAGAAGTTCCTATTGACTTAACATTTTCACACAGTTAATTTCTCCCTGACCCCTCCCCCCCCCCTCCATCCTGTTGGTATTTACCACATCCCCGCAAAAAGAAACATGTTCGATGTGCCCATTTTCTGGTTAATGATGCCTTTTTGAAGGCCTCGAAAAGTCTATAGAAATTTGGTATATAGGCCTATACCCCAACGATTGGACATAATAACTCACCAATTTCCACGCGCGTCGCATTTCTTTGTTCTTCTATACCTTGGGTACTGACCTCTGGGTGC
>JAODUJ010265170.1:0-15654 GCA_027564615.1 Psolus chitonoides
GACACCACCAAACCAAGTCTCATTCAACTCGGACATACGGTTGAGGATATATCAACATATAAAGAAGTTCACTCTAAGCCCTACCCACTCAGTAATATTCACGAGACCAATACCGAAATAAATAGGGTTCATCTACTCTCTTTGGTAACCCACCAACCGAATATAGGACTGATCCAAGTTACCTCTTTTGAGTTTGCCTGACTACGATTTAAATTTGGTGAAATTGGGTATGGCCCCACCTATCATGAATAATAATGAGATGAGATGTCATATGACCGACACATATACTACACCACCTACCAATACCACCGAACCAAATTTCATAAAAATCGAACATACGGTTGAAGAGATATCAACATTTAAAGAACTCCGGAGGAGTGGGGCTAGGCTCCGTAGGCCCTTGGCTACGCCAGTGCTTCAAGCCAGATGTCACCTGGGACAGGATCGGATAGTCCCTTGCAAAAAGTCCACCCATTAAACACACACAAAACCCGAGCACTCGAAGTATTATAGTCCTCCCACGATTGGCTCACCTAATTTTCCAACAATATAATAATACTTGATGTTGACTCAGATACATCTAAAAATAACACGTCCATGAAAATCAACATTTTACGTCTTTTAAAAACTATATAGGCCTGATTGAGACACGTCATGTAAAAATACGGCAGTTATTTCAAAATTAGCAGCATCATTAACTTCGGTTCAGTATATTTTAAAAAAGATAGTCTAGATAAAAAATTAAAACTTGATAGGTTGTAGAGAAAAATCTGCTCTATCATTAGTTGAAAGCAAGTCAATCCGCAAGTACTGGGTTGATGAGGTGATTTCCCTGCTTCGAGCTAAGCCCGCCCAACACAGATTTCAGAAAGTTTCGCAGAAAGTTTCGCAGAACTGGATACAAGCAGGACCATATTTTAAAACGTTCCCACAAAAAAACGACGTTACAGAGGCCAAAGTAGGCTACATCACTGAGTAGAGAGTACCACAAACAAAGTCTTTCCTTCAATTCTAAAATTCAAAATATCCTCTACATCTTGAAAACTTGTATCCAGTTCCGATAACATAATGAACAAAATTAGGTTCGCCACTCTGTTTATTGTAACTTCTGATAACACCATCAGGAAGACTGCGTGAATTTGACGTGTTGTCCATGTTAAATTTGCCTAAAACGATTGAGATATTGTAGAAGAAAGTCGTGCTATCTTGTATACTGTTCCGTGATGTGCTGGTGTTGGTAAATGGTTGGTCGAAATACGAGCTAAAAGTTGCCCCCATTACATCAACAAACCCTCACTCTTCACTGTTATTCTCATGGAACTAAGTCGCAAACTCTTTCCTTTCATTCCATGCAAAGCAATAGCCCATTATACAAAGCTCTTCAAACACACTGAAGATGGGTAATCGACCGCCGTGTGAGGAACGATCTGCCTCCGTGTAAATTTGAAATCAATTTTGGAATAATTCCTTTTCAAACTGTAAGTACAATCACAAGCACCAGCGCAATTATTGGTTTTTACCACTACCAGCAGAGCCAAATATTTGTCCCATGGCTTGGGAACTAACTTACAATCGAATATAACTTAACAGGCCTAACCTTCCAACTGCCAATTCAAATTTGCACATTATAGGCTATGTACCGTAATGAACCGGCAGTTACATGATATTCTAACGTTAAGCTAGCAATATATAGGATGACACTAACTTTTAGCGGCGTCCTGTTTATATTTAAAAGTCTCGGCACTAATAGTTGTCCATCGTAAACCGATGAGAACAGCACCCGAAGGCGCACCTAGGCGTGAATTTACTTAAGGAGGACAAACTGTTGTCCAGGCAACATGCCATCCCTCTAATCCCATCACCACCAGTATCTAGTGGGGAGATGATGTCTCTACGGCGGTTCAGGGCACAGTGGGATCTTCACGAGTCCCACAACACAATATGGCCAACAGCACAGTACCCAGGGGGCAACCCGGAAGATCACCCATCCGAGCAACTGAATAGGCTGTTGGGTGGAGAGAGGCAACCGAGGTTAATTGCCTTGCCTAAGGACACAACGGAAAATCTGAGCGGTCGTCCTGGGAGGATACGAATTCGCAACCTTTCGATATGTAGTCTGAAGCTCTACCGACTGAGCTATCTGCTCTCCTGACATGATAGCATTCAAATTCAGAGCGCCCAACGTTAGGCGTTACTCTAACTAGCCCAGTATAATACGCGAGTATACTCCCAACTGCCCAATAGTATAATATATAGATTAATGTGGAAGGCAGCAATTTTTGAAACTCTCAATATGGACTCAGTCCCGATAAATAAGCTGTAAACCTGTGTTGTTGCCGTGCCTAGATTCTCATGAAGTTGACTTCCCAGGTGGAAAAAGTGATTATCTTCCTCGTAGGATAGGTATAAAGTTGGGCAGCGGGATTTTTCATGGGCCTATAAGGAAAAATAGTGAATTTCTAAAGCTCTACAAAAATGGTTAGTATGTTTTTGAAAAACGGCCAAAAAAAACGTTCGATCGGTTTTCTGCCCCAATCGATATACAACAGTACAAAGAGCAACATAAAGGCTTCATTTGATAGAAAATATCAACAATGTAACATAGGACGGAATTTGGAGCAAGTTACGAGCTTTGAATTGTGCATGTGCAATGACGTCACATTTTGTATGCATGCTCACAGAAGAGAATAGCAGAGAATAGACGACTTTTTAGCATAGGTGTGGCCAGGGGGTTGCCACGAGGGCTAAAAGCCACCTCAATCTCAGATTTAAATGCAACTCACAGGGCCTGGGAAGTGTAATTTCCAGCGATCTAGGAGGTAATTTTAGTCAGATATTTTGGATATACTATACGCGCGAACCAATGGTGGCGCTCCGCTTAGATAGTGATTAGGATTCCGACTTTTAAAATTGGGCGTCAAGAATAAATTGAGATGGCCACCCCAATAAAAAATCCTGGCTACGCCTATGCTTCTTCGCACGCTGCGGATTGAATAAGGACCCAGTGTGAACATCTGCTACCGTTCTCGAGACACATCACTTTTAATAGTTGTCAAATTAGCTGACAAACACTTTTGAACATCAATCCAATGATGTCACGGTTACACTTTGTTTACAGAAGTTCATGTACTTCTTTATATTTGGATAACTTTTTTTTATTTTAGATTTAGTTTTCACATTTTCAGCAAAGCAGTCACTATGTTAAATGATTGTATTTTATGAAACCAATAAAAACTTCGGCATGACCATTAATAATACATTGACTTATATAGCGCACAACCATTCAACTTGGTGTGATAAAAAAAAGCAGTTAGGTTATATAGACTAACAAAGAGATTTTTAGCCCTAATACAATTATGACATCACAAATATTGCCAGATGCTTAATCAAAATTAAGATTTATATAAACTTCACAAATCGATAACTCGGTAACCGAACATGCTATTGCGGTAGGATTTTCACCATGTTTATTTTTTCATCCTCGTAATTGTCAGAAGTTTCATTTTTGGTCTGGACTCTGGCCTATCATGCATTTTAATGTCGATTCGCTAACTCTTGGATTAAATGAAACCTGCCACGAAATGGAACGGTCACTGGAATATTATATCTGAAAAAGTAAAGTTCTTAAAATCACTTCGAAATATATTCATATATATATTTTTTTCCCGTTGTTAAGTAATGGTTTTGGCAAACAATTTAGGGTATTTCTGCTTCCTGTTGCCTGTTGGCAATGGATGTTGTTACCATAACAGATATCATTGTCATTTAGCTGTAGTAATGGATTACAATATACATTTTACCTTGCTTTTGAAATTATGAGAAGTAGGGTGCGTGTAGTATTCCAACATTCCCATAGCTGGTATAAAGGTTATGGGTGGCTCTATGTGACCTCAGATGTTACGAAGGGCCATACAACTATATATCTATTTATCTATCTATCTGCTTTCTAACTAATTTTTAATACAATAGACCTAAATATGAAAATTTATGCCCTTAGAAATGCTAGTAATTAGTGGCTCAAATGCTGATTTTTGCACATAACATCTAAAATCCAACAGCCTCGAAAGGCCTGGGAAGTGCCATTTTATGAAATCTATAAGGAGTCAGTTTTAGCAAAACTATTCACGCTCCGCGCAAACCGCCCCTGAGACGGAATTACCACTGAAATGGATACCGTTATTGGGTTATTGATTTGTTTGATTATAAATACCATGTTACAAATAAAAGTGGTATCGATAAATATGACGTTTCTGTCAGCCATTTTCCCGCCCATTTTCTTTCCATTTTTCCCCAGAATAAAATGTTCTTCGAAGCGTGTGAAACAAGATACACATTTGTGAATTTCGAACACTTTGTTTGTATATTTAGACTTAATAATATATACAAAATCGTCACCTTTTTCCAATATAGTTTTAACACTTATTTCAATAAAGCGACGAAAATTGTCTTTTTGTTCGTATTTCTTTCAATTTTTGTCTTGATTTTGCGAATATTTCAAACGATTCATTAGATCTGCCACAATTATTATTACAAATAACAGGCTTACATCATATTACTGGTATAATCGGCTGTCTCGACCAAGCCGCCGGCGGCACGCCTTCCCCGCCCAATCGGTTATGAAATTCAAAGGAACGTAACGCGATTCTGGTCCTCTGAGATTGCAGGAAGCTACCAGGCTCTGGCGAATTAAATATTCATCATCCTCATTAAATATGCTTAGATCGGCAACACGCTACGCCACCAGTTGTTCTTTCCGAAAATTTAGTTTTCTCGGTTTGTCAATCGACTCTCATTAAATCGCATCTGACAGCTTTCGCAACAAATGAATAATAATTGAAATATAATATTGTAATGAACGCAAAACCGTATTTTTGTGAGGTATGTATATGAAGTACGACGGTGGCCAAATAGGAATTTTCTTTCCGCATTCGTCCGCATTTGCCTGAATTTGTCTCCGGTCGCCTACATTGAGGTTATAAAATGACCCTGTTTGCGCTACAAGTTTATTGGCCTTTCATAGCATTGAAGAACGCCATGTCTTGTCATGGCATTGGTAGATGAAAAGACTGATGTAGCTCTCTGGAATACTTTCCATTGAGAGAAATATAGTTGATACAATAATTGTTCTTTCCAAGATGAGTACAAATTGTATGATGGTTATATATAGGCTACTTGTACAACATTAATTTTAATAAAACAAAGCATTGTTAAAATAAGTATCTGTGTTTTCTCTAACAAAATGAAGGTTCTGCATGGTTCCCTGGTTATGTATGGAAAAAAATGACTTCACGAAAGTTACTCGGCATACCTTGACAAGATTATGGAGAAATGAGCAAGGGAACATAAAACTTGACGGCGACAGTTTTGGCTAGGCTAGACTAGTCCCCTAGCCTAACGTTAGTTGTTGTTAACTATTGAATGTTCTAGATCTAAATTTGAGGATTTCTTCTAATTATCTTCAAAAACTACCACATTTGTTTATTATAACACCATTTGTGCATTTTATAATAACATAGCTGTGTGAAAATGAACTCCGATACTTGCTTTAAACAAAACGCAGGGTTCATTGTGTGCATTCATGGGCATATGTGTGCATCAATGTGCATTTGTGTGCATTAATGAACTGCATTGTTGTCAATACAATTTTGGAGACAATTATTTAAATACAAAATGTTATTTAAGTTTAAGTTAATCTAAATTACAATTGTAATAAAAAGATTGATACATTTTTATCAGAGGAATGGGTAAATAATGTCCGTTTTGTTAGGCACAATAATGTTGCAGTTTGAAGCTAAACCAAAGAAAGTTTGGATGTGGCTTGACAAAAAGAGTCAGAATATCAATATAATAAGAAAAAATCCAAATGGTTGATTTACAGTGGCCGTGTTTTATTCAACTGTTAGTTCACTGTTAGTTTACATATATGGGCATACCATATATGGTATAGAGATGACCGAATATGTCAACTAAACAGTCAGCTAACAGTTGACTAAAACGCAGGCCCTGTCAAACTAGAATATAAATGATGATAAACATTGACCAAAGCCTGAAACACCCTTTAGTTTTGTGGTAATGTTTTATGCGTTCATTGGTTGTTTGTATATGATGAGTTTTAACGTTGCTGAGGGTAACATTGTTACCGCCATAAATCGACCAACAATACTGAGTTATGCTGTAGTTATTTATTGCAGGAAAAGGCTGGCGTATATTGCATTCTCAAGAATAAATTGATCGAATAGTAGAAACGACTAGACAAGAGAAACAAACACGGTTGAGCAAACAGTTCTAGTATAGATTCAACATTGGTGAAATCATTGGCGTACACTAACATTACTTCATATCCAGTCATAGTACTATTGTTAATATTGATGGGCAATCGAGTTTGTAACGGATGTCGAAACACTGAATTTTCTTGTATTCTCTACGAGAGAGAAATAGAATCATTTGTGAGAATTCCAGAGCCCATATTTTACAAATTTGCGAATCGCAATTTATTGTAAACGTACATCGTGCACTATCGTATATGATTGACCTTGACATTTGACATAATTAACATAAACAATATATTAACATAAATAATGTATTTTGTGTCGGCAGGATGACGAAAAATATGTTGTCGCCAAAGATCACGGGGAACTTTTCGGAAGGCATCAGCAGGAAGACTTTTGTTACGACCTTTCAAAAGTGTAATTAATTGTATAACAGAAAACTACGATGTACCATGCGTCGACTGGTGTTTCGTTGAATTTATGCGAGGTCAAAGGTCATCTGAGGCTACATGTTTGTTTTGATGTCCTATGTTTAGGTAATGTATCTTTGAAAACCGGGACGAACGGGCGCAGTCCGTAAATGTCACAGTAATTTATTTTGTGATATAAACATAACCCGCCCCTCATTTCCAATGTTTATACTCGAGGACTATGACGCTCTGAATGTTGTCTAAATACACGGCCTATGTTGTTATGTATATGATTCTCAGCGGTGCGTGACCCGCCCCGTCGAAGACGTGATTGTCAGCGTCGAGTCATACATCGCTGGCGATCAAAACAGGGGAATCTGATTAACTTTTGAGAGAATAATGAACGAAGGAAAAACATCTTTGTGTTTTACAGAAATTTACCGAACATGAAATAAAATAAACAAATCTAACATAGGTAGCAGATGGCTTCATGTGTTATCCTATGGATTTTATCTGATTATCGCAAACATTAATAGTGGCTCTCGACGCAGTTGCCCTCAATATGTAAATACGGCTTGCCAAAAATTCGGCATTTCTAGATCACATAAATTTTGAATCATTTTGGTGAGAAAATATAATGTTTTCATTTTTGTAAAGTATTGTCAGTTAGTAATACTAAATGTTGAATATAGTATTGCATTGGCAGGTATGTATGCGCAGCTTTACAACCATGATCGACAGACCCACGTCAAAATATCGACCAAGAGGTTGCACTTCTGAAAACCGAATATCAGTTCGCCTTTGTTTGCTTTTTACTTATTGTTTCAAATTCATAAACTCCAACATTTAAAATCAATGTTTGCCAGCGCTGAAGCGGCAGCTTAGCATATATATAGTTACTGGGTGTATATTGTTCTTTTAGAATCCGTTACAATACCACGACCACGGCAAACAAGAGAAAACTCGAGAATAAGATTAAGGACCGTTCCGTCTTTTTTCCCGCCAGTAGTCAGACGCGCGCGGATTCATTGCTCAATAAGCGTCTTAATTGCCCTCGTAGTTGGTGCTTAGTGTAGGTGCATCCGTCTGGGTTTTAATTGCCTGATCCTTGCGGCCACTCTGCAACCTGTTCCTCCGATACTGCCCCGAATAGGCTGGTAAAAGGAATCCGCCGGCTCACCGTCTCTACAGCTGAATCGGTTCAACAAGCTAACTCTCTCCTCTCGCCAATAAAACCAACCTTTCATTGACGTCCAAATCTCCCGACTTAATTAGACGTTTTTGTGGCATTAATCATTCATTCAGCCAGCATCGCGCTAGTTCACCTGCTTCATCTTCGACATTGTTAGTTATTGTTGGCCGGGCGCGTGGCGAGAAGCTCGACCCACGACCACCGCAGCGTCCCCGTCTGCGATCCCGGCCTGGTTGTTTACAGTACTCAAACCGTCCATGCAATGATAAAAGCTCATATCTGGCAAGCCAGGGATTGGCCACGTGGCTACCGTGCCGCACGGCAGTCTCCGAGTTCTCTACCCTCTCTTTAGTCCTATCCCCCCGTTTACTTTAACGGGCCCGAGGCTGCGCTCAGATTGGGTGAGAGCGAGAAAAGGCCTTCGTAAGTCGTCGCTAGTTCCGAGTCTGCCCATCTGCGTGGCTGACGCCGCACGTTTTAGCGGTGTGTCAAAAACCGTCTAAATCTCTAAAAAATAAAAATCTAAAGGTTGCCGAGGAAGTTGCGTGAGTTATAGGTCTGCTCGAGCAGGTTCAAGAGGCGTGCGCTGAAACCGTCGATTTTTAAGCGGCTCACAAGTGTATAAGTCTCTGTTATTGGAGCAAAGCCTCCAGCTATTTTGGGTCATAATTCTGTACTTCACGCCTCGAAAAAAAAACGAAGATATACCCATTGGGTTTGATCAGGTAACTCGGCTTGCTTGTATGTCATTAAAGTTTATTTCAATGTAGAATCATCCAATTGTTAATCATAACACAAAACAAGAGACACTTATTTTGCTGGACTGATGCCATGTCTAGACTTGGCGCGACCTAACCTGACCCATTAATATAAATAACATTAATAATATTAAAGAAAACGCAAAGCAGATGTATATTAAAATATTGAAAACATTTTGCCACAAGTTGCCAAAACATTTATGAGAAATCATACCATGCGTATGGAAATTCGAGACAAATGAATCGCCTTACGAAGCATCGGTTCTACGCCAGTCTTAACTTCCCCGAACAGTGTCTATTGGACGCAGTGGTCTACGACGCATAAGTCGACGAAGGCCTACCAAACAGGAAAAACCTCGAGCAATTTATACTCTCGTAATGATAGATTTCAGTATGTGCAATTTGAACTATAGGTGTTTTAACGATGGACAAGTTATGAATATACTTAATTGGGGACGGCAAGGGAGAAGGGAGTGGATTCGAAGCAACATCCAGTGTGATTGCTATCAAGTAGTTTTGTCATTCAACAGGTGTGCATGTTTTTGTGTTTATATCCCAAAATGCGATTTGTCGGTATTATATTGTATTGAGTTAAAATAAACTTAATTCAAAAATGATATTAACTTCCATGAAATATTCATGACTAATCTATCTTTGATTGTGATGAACCTATTTACATATTTTTAATATAGCTCTATATATATGGATTGTAACGATATGAAATACATGAGAAATAATCAATGGAGTTGTCAACGAATTTAACGCTATGTTATATCAAGTAACATTTGACAAAAAATATGGAGCGACAAAAATAGCTGTGAGTTCAAAATTATTCTTTAGACATTGTCTTTATTGACTTTAACGCAGTTGACGTTATGTCATATGGACTGGTTTGCAACAGTGCATACTTGATCAATTATTTATGCAATTATTGTAGGGGAATTACGAACATTCTGATCACGTTGTATTGAGTACAACATATTGAAAATTTGTAATATTTGCACAGAATTTTGTCGAAAAGTACGAATGCAAAATACGCCGGCGAATTTTAAATGTAGTGCTGCGTCATTTTAACGACGATATGCATAGTCTACTCGAAGTCATATGCCTGCTGGAATCTTTGTTTGTCTAGAAAAGTCATATGTAAATTTATGTACACTTTGCACTTTGTGTACATAAATAATCAGTTCTAATATTTAAAAATGATAAAAATGTAAATATTTTCCCTCTTTTCAAGGAAATAAAACATAATTGAAGCTTGAAGGCAATTATTCATTTCATGGATATTCCGTCACTGTTGCGCTATACATAAGGGCGTGAAGTTAACTCGGACATTCCTGACTTAACTCGCGAATTCGAGTGCTTTGACTGAATTTGTGTGCAAATTGTCTCAATTACCCTATTATTTCCTATTAATACCCATTATTTTTCCGGAAAATGTTATAATGTTCATAGTTTGGCGTCTGTCACCGCATCTGAACATATCCGCACGTCTTATAACGAAATACTACCCGGCACACCTGTCTCAGTCGACGCTCTGTCATTTGTGTGACGTCATAGCTTCAGTATAGGCTACAATGTAAACAATACGTTACATATACTCTTAAACCAGTGCTTTTTAAGAAATTTTATGCCACAATATTCCCAATTTTGAATAAATTTTCGTCTGAATACTTGTGAAATGCCCTCGTTCTGCTCACCACGACGCGTCTGTCATCGGCGTGCGCCTAGCATGCGGTCGCCGCAACCCCGGCCGTCACCTGCGCTATTCCTGTATTTTGAAGCTATTTTATGATAAAATAACAATATATTAATCCCTTTTTACAGGTGGAAAAATATTTCTTTCGAAAACTTTTTATATTTTCCACGTAGAAGACTTCATACTTTATCAAAATAGCGAGACCAAATTTCGGACCAGTGCCTATATCTTACCGAGACGGGAGGGTGACGAAAATGACCCCTGAACCCCCAAGAACGCTCTTTGAAGCCGATATTTGGCATAGAAATCGCTATTTTACGTTGCCACTGTTAGAAAAGAAACTGAAATTGTTTATAAACGCTTTGTTTGTCAACTTTGTGAAGGTTTAAAAGTGAAAAATGGTTCCAATGGGAAATCTCTATCAGGCAACTAAACCTGGTATACCAATGTCTGATCTGTCATTTCGCGGAATTGATTCACGCATACTACGCAACTTTTCGGGTTTGTTTCAAATGAAATATGTTCAATCAACAAATTTCCTCTTGTAAAATGCGATAAAGATTTGAAAAACTTTAAAAATCATTTAATGGTTCATTTCTTCATGTGTGCAATCATACAAAGCATCTCTTTGTCTTTGAGACATAGTTGAACAGTGAGAGCATGTCATTATGGTATACAGTATCAAACTTATGACTCCAGTCGCATTTTCAACAAATTTAAAAGACTCATAACGGATTGTCAATATTCTGTGTAAAATCTACTGTTTGGACTTTTCCCATGAAATCAAACTTTGATTAAAATAGTTTGTGGCGCGTTGAATACCAACGCTTCAATTATATTTGATACCACCGAACTTGCAACAACAACAGCAACAACAGCGACAATAGTACACACACATACGTAGGACATAATGACATATATTAGATCTGCAAGCAATTTATTCATATGATATGATATGGAAGCTAACAATCAATAATTTGAAAGAATATTTCTTGCAGTTTTTTCTGAACAAATTGAGTCAAAACAGGTACTTTAAAAGAGGGTTTTCAAATATGTTTTTAAACCAGCCGAGAGTCTATAGTACTATAATGGTATCCATATGCGTATTTGTCTACTGCCTAAGCGATTCCGTCTTGTATCAAAAGGAAAAAAGACATAATAATTTGTTTCTAATTCATTTGTAGCTCTTTCAATCTATCTCAATGATTTAGCAGAAAATATTCCATATTATTTTTTATCAATAAACAGCGTTCTACCTCGCATACCCGTCCTTCGTAATCATGGACATACATATAAATGACAAACTAACTATAATTACCAACCAATATACATTCTTAGCCACCAACATAAATGTTCTGTCAACCGCATTTGAGATCAATTATGTCTTTGTTGAAAAATGAGATAATTGATTGCGTTTCCGATTTTATTAACTGGCCATCAACGATTTTGTGATATTTCGCAGATATTTCAAAACGCGCTAACTAAATAACGTCGAAACCAAATCCCTAATACACCAGAGGAGCAATTAAAGATTTCATCTCCCATCCATCTTTGTTTTGATTTGGCCGCTAATTGGCTCTAGCGACAGGCACCGGCGTACAACCCCCTCGACGCTCACGTTCCGTAGTTGCGCGTAATATTTGACTTGTCAGGTGTCGAGACCGGCTTCTCTTTTGTTTGGAAGTGGTCTCAGAACTAATACGTTCCCTGTCCTCAGCGATCTCCCGCCCTCCTCGTATGCACTTGTCCGGACCCGCGGGAAATGCCCTTGGTCAACGACAGTGCACTGCACAAATATATGGTAACGAACAACAAAAATCACCCTCCTCTTCCGCATGCCCGGGCAAATTCTACAAATTACATGTCTTTTTTCTTTACTTTTTTCATCATTTTTTTCTATATATTTTGATTTAATTGGCTTGAAGAACAAAGGTAGGTTAGGTTTTAGTTCAGTTGAGTCAGCCGTGTTATTCCTAGTATGCGCCTTCATATTACACTTCGGCCGGGATCACACGCACTTGTTTTATACCATGACATAACATGGCTTCGCACGTGTTCGTTTGCAGCAATTATTTCTTCTGTCTTTTCCACGTTCCTGCGTCGGGGTTTTTGTTTTTCCACAAAGCTACTCCTGCTCTGAGATAGGGTCTGTGCAGGGCGCATCTCAGCAGGCTGTGTACCGGGGACTCGTGCACTTTTTCTCTCTCCGCCGACGGACGAGGATCTTGACACTCCGCGATCTAAGAATGAATTTAAGACTTTAATATCATGAACTTCCTCGAGATGTAACTTTGGCCATACAAAGAGTGGTAGCTGTAGGCACATTAATGTGGTAACTTTCAATAGCTAAACATCGCAATATGCATGCCCCTGACAAAAAGTTCGCTGTCAGCCAAGTCTACCTTACAGTGTTGTTACAGCTTAGAAAACTGACGTAAGGACCATGTTATTAGACTAGATCGAACAAAAAAGGTTATAGACCTATCGGCTCTATATAGCATATCATTTATTATATATATTTATAGAACATGCTGCACCTGTTTCGTTTCCAATTCAGTTATAAGACCTTTCGCGTTGAATATTATCACTAAAAAAAATGAACACTTTTATTAATAATAAATAAAATATTTATTATTTCCCCTATCCTTTGTGTGTATATTCCTCCTAATGTTATTTCTATGTTATTCTTTATTCCCAATATTTCTCCCTCTCCCATCTTTTCTCCAGTTCGAAAATACGAAAAAAGGTACAATAGCCTACTAATATTTTTAAACCTTACGAACTATGCACATTTTTTGGTCATTTTTGTCTGCGTTTTATTTAATGTCAGTGTAAACACTTTGTAGATGCTAACTTAAACAGGAAAGTGAAAACAGAGTTGCTATTTTCGCGCGTAATTTTTTTGTACAATTTTCTAATAATAATACCTGTTCGTTCTTTGTTTGCAGCGGCTTTCAAAGAAACAGGTGAACTTAGTTTTTCAGGGCGTGTCTCTCTTCCTGTTTCGAAGAGTTCATTACCATCCGTATACAAATAATAACGTATTTATCGCCTCAATGCAAATAGGAGTCATAATTTCATTTTCTATGTTTCTGCTTGCTTCCACGCAGAACGTATTATACAAAGGCGTAGACGATTGACTTACGATTTTTGAGTGAAAAACAAATACTGCTTTCCTCGCACATTTTAGTCTCAATAAAATCTCAACACGAAGATTGTCAAGGGTCTTAACTTTGAGGAATGTTAGCGGAGCCCGCTCCCTAACTGCGCTATCCGGCGCAAAAAAGCTGAAAAGCTAGATCGATTAAATTGGTCAAATACACCTGTCTCGTATTGGCGCTCCATGAAATAAGGATACCGGCAGCTATATATAGTATTTACATATCGTCCTGTCGCTCAGTGGCTTTTTAAAATGAATCAACATAGAATTAGCCTGGTTTTTTCACGGAGATAATAACTCGCTAATGGCTATGATTTACCATAAACCTTTGGCTCAAATCTCCCGACGTCGACTCATGCACACATTTGCTCTCTCCATCTCTCTCTCTCTTTCTCTTTCTTCACCCAAAAAAGTTGATAGGTCTAATAGTCTTTAGTCTTTTCAGCACACGCCGTGAGAGGTCTCGATATATTATTATCCCAGACAACGATTTGACCGGGTCGGGGGGATCAACCGGCCAAAATGACCAATGTCTCCGTCGATGTCAATTCACCAGAAGGAGAGAATTTCCCATAAAAAAAGGGCGATCGAGAACAGTTCCATCGCTTTATCGGGGAGCGAACCGACACGCGTAGCGTGTTGTCCTTGCTGGCACACGCTGCAGGACGGGTTGTGCCTCCGGGACAATGAACGACGAAAAGCACGAATACTCTCGGTAGTAATCTTGTCGGAACAGGGAAAATTGGATCATCTTGGTCGCCGACGGAAGGATGTCGCAAAGGTTAAAATTGTGCCACCGATTTTATCCTCGTTATATAGAAATTGTCAGACAGATGTTGGTCATGGCGAGCTCATTACCGGTGCCTATTGGTGTTTAAAATGTCGGCTTCATTCGATAATCTCATACATGCACGGCATATAATATGTTGCAACAGACGACAGGTCAATATAGATAAATCAAAGAGGCCTATTCCGGTCATTTTGGGGAAATATATAATACAATATGTAATACAACCCGAAACGAACATTCTCTATTTGACCATTAATACGATCTTTCCATCAAAATACCGTAATAGCAGTACTTGCAAACAGTCTCACTGATCGGCGACACTTCATTGTGCCTCGCTATTGCACCGTTGACATAAATACCGATTTTTCACTATTTGAAACTTACTTTAGGAAGCGTTTAGCTTATTTCTTTCTTATAATGAGAATAATTACAAATATAATTACAAATGACTTGGTTTGTTCTACATTAAACGACGAACAAAACGCATACACAAAGACGTACATAGACTGTGTACGCTGCGAATCGAAATAGAGGGCGCTATGCATAAACTGTTGTGAGTGACGGCATATGCTTGAATTTGCACGGGTGGGAATAATTTGCTGTATATTAAGATTGATTTCAACATTAAATAGTTGCAAGTTTTTGTACGAATTATTTCCGCATAAAATATCCAGCGCGAGTAAGCCTACATACCAAAGGAGCCATAGAAGAATTATAGAGGGCGCTATGCATGAACTGTTGTGAATGACGGCATATGCTTGAATTTGCACGGGTGGGAACAATTTGCTGTATAATAATATTGCTTCCAATATTAAATAGGTCCAAGTTTTTGTACATATTAATCCGCATAAAATATCCAGCGCGAGTAAGCCTACATACGGTACCAGATGAAACTATATAATTCAATATACCGTTGAAGCGTGCTATTTGTGGTGCTAAGGGCAAAACATATTTGAATTATGCGAACCGCATTTTTCAGGTTTTTTACATAATTGTCGAAAAGTTTGGGGAACAAAACCGAAATTCTGCAAATGATAATTACCGCGCGCGAAGCGGGTGTTTTTTTTAATTGCGATATCACGGGCGCTTAGTGTCCGCAATAGCAGCACAGAGCGGTACGGTAGTTATTGTAATAGACATGTAGACCATGGGTTCGTAATTGAATTATTTGGAGGGTCAAATTATTTCTAGGGTGGATCGCGCGTGGGCTAATTGCAGCCATCACCTGAGCCCCACCATGTTTGGGGCTCCGGTGAGAAAAAAATACATCTCTAGATGGCACTCTCCATATTTATTTTATTTTATTTATAATATATTTATACAGGGTAACACAATCAGCATAGCTGTTATAAATAGTGGCCCTGTTAAAAGGGTAA
>JAODUJ010265171.1:0-10223 GCA_027564615.1 Psolus chitonoides
ATCCTGTAAAATATTTCCCCCAATAACAGTTTATTAGTGTATAAATGTCTGCTCAATTTGAGGAAAATTTCATGTAAAAGACAAAAATCACTGGCTGCTGAGTAGAGTGTTTTCTTGTTTTTAGTTTTGAGCTCTGTTTAGCTTGAATCACCTAGGGACTGAATTAAAAACATTGTGGCAAAACTACATGACACATGTGTAACTTTCTACTGATAACATGATTACACAATTTCAGTGTAGGCAACCGTGTATTACCATGTACTGTTGACCATTGACATGGGGAATGTACTAAAACAATAGAATCCAGGTAAACATGTGGGGATTCAATATGAACTTTGCAAAAGAAAGCGTTCTTAAGATGAAGTAATTACAAGATTTTCATTGCATGGCCTCTGTTGACCCCAAATGACATTGGAACTAGAACAACAATAGGATTATTGTACTCGATGTGGGGAAGCTACATGTATGTCAAATAAAAAAATTGGAAAGCTTCGATGTTCTTCAGGAATCACAATTACAAGGTTTTCAAATGTTGACCTTTATTGACCTCAAATGACCTTGGAACTGCACACAAAACAACAGGGTTCATATACTCAATATGAAGGAATTCTATATGCCAATTGTGACATTTGGTGTTCTTTGGCGATTGCGGTTACAACGTTTGTGTTTGACCTCTACTGACCTCAAATGACCCTGAAATTGCACTAAAAACAATAGTGATCATGTTCTCGGTGTGGGGAAGATACATGCCAAATATGAAATTTGTGAAGGTTGGCATTCCTTGGACATCGTGATTACGAATTTTTCAACATTTGACCTCTACTGACCTCAAATGACTTTGGAACTGCACTAAAAACAGTAGCGTTCATGAATTGGTGTGGGGAAGCTATGTACCAAATATGAAATTTGTTAAGGTGGACGTTCTTCAGATATCTCAATTACAAGGTTTTCAGTGTTTGACCTCTACTGGCCTCAAATGATTTTGGAACTACACTGAAAACAATAGGGTCCATGTAATTTGTGTGGGGAAACTACATGCCAAATATTAAATTTGAGAGTTGGCGTTCTTGAGATAACGCGATTACAAGCCTTTGTCACAGACATACGGACACACACACACACACGCGCGCGCACACACACACACACACACACACACACGCCGCGTGACCGCCTAGATTCCTTTTACCTCTGGCAAGGAATCGAAAAGCTTGGAGGCCCCTTGTTAAAAAATCTGAAATTGTTCAAGGCCTTTATCATGATGGATTTCGAGGCCTTTAAGTGGTTATAGCTTATGTCTAAATCCGACAGCAGGAGTTCCCCGCATTTCAGATATGGGTTGGACCTCAAAATACTGATTCAGCGTCCTCGAAAGTGCCAGAGAATGCCAGTACACTGGATCACCCTGGCCAAATTCAATAAAACATAAATGTGTGGTGGCAAAAGGTTCGCAGATCTACCAGTATTTATCTGAAATATGTTATTCATATTTTATTACGATCTAGACCGACATGAACCACTTCAGTCGAACATTACGATAACGTTGATGAGTTGTGAGTCCCAAGGTCACCGTAACAGATTATCTTTGTAACTCACATGGGACACTGAGCGGCGTCATGGCGCGATTCCAATATTAATGAAAAAAATGTCGACTGGAAAAATATAAATGGATTGTTTCTGAAGCTGTCAGGAGTTGCTATGTGATACGGCAAATTGGGAAATCTGAGCCGATTTTAATAAGCAATAGGGACAATTATTATTTCTATAACCTCCGGCAAACAACTTTGATGGGTGTTTGGTGTTCACTCGATACGATATAGACATATACGGTAGCCTATAATATGTCACACCATGATATACTACAGCTAGCGATTCGTCAGGTTCGTATGCAAGCTGACCCTCTGCATTTCATATCCACCCAACTCCTCCGTTATCAATAAAAATAAAGCAAATGAATGATTTATCCCGTTTTGCAGATGAATGCTCTCAATTCGTCTCGAGATCAATAAATAGCTCACTAACCATATTAATTTCTTAGAACTTTTTTTTTATATAGGCCTATATATGGTCATGATTCATATCATGAATATTTCTCACGACTACCTATCGCATTACAAGATGTATAGGCTAGCAAGTAGTAATATGAATAACGAGACGAAGATTAAGTACTGTTTACGGTATTTTATAGGTAGACTATTATATTGTATGCCATAAAATATTGTAGTGAGAGAAATTGCTTTTCCCGCCTTTATGATGTACGTTAGTTAGATTCATTGCGATGTTAGTGAACGTGTATTATAAGTCTGATGGTTCTCCAGCCTTACTACATTGGAAGCACCTGGTGCGCGCCGGGGAAGCTGTTACCCTGGCAGCCAGCCATCCATCTATTCCACCACCACCATTCAGCGGAGAAACGAGGTCAGTACGGCTGGTGGAGGCTCAGTGACGTAACTAGGAGGGTACGGGCCCGGTGCGAGAAGCAGGAACGGGCCCCAATCGTTCGATTTACTCGGGTGCATGCATGCACTAATGCATGCAGATTTATTCCGTGATATGTAGGTGTACAGAACCTGGCCGGAGAACTTGTTTCGTACGCTCTAGGCACTACCCGACACAATCTAAGCGAAGCGCCCCCACAGGTTGGCGCGTAGCGCACAGAGGCAATTTTTTGCTAAAAACCCCCTAGATAACCGGAAATGACACTTCCCAGGCCTTATAAACAGGGCCGGATTAAGTGTTTCGTATGCCCTAGGTTTGCAAACTCTTGAAAGTGAAAATTCAGTTTTCCATATCTGTATGTTTATATCCTTCAAATTATATCGATTCAATTATTTTTAGTTAGCCTTGATTGAGACCCGCCGCCAACCCTTACGCCGCTCGATACTTTAGAGTTACACAATTATATTTAGTGATTATTCCGTGGGCCCATTTTGACAAGACGTCCGAATAACTTCAGTTTATAATAATAACGAGGGCCCGGATCGGAAAGTCACTTTTGTAGGTTTGATATACAGCCTACTATCAATCAAGCTGAATTTAGGAACCCCAAACAATGCACGGGGTAAGTTGACGTACATTACTGAACACTATTGTTATCGGCCCGATGGCGGATGGAAGAATAGACGAGCCCCATGGAGTAGGCCTACATGGGGCCTGTTTGCTTCACGGACTACACTTTTTAACATCAATACTAGCCATTTCGCCGGCATATAGTCTGCTGCAATGGGTGGGTAGGGTAGACCGGGGTAAAAGGTCCACCTTAAGGGACTTTTAGCATATTTTTCGCTAACTGAATATGATAATATACCTTTTAAGCTACATGTAAACGTTATGTACAGGCGGATCACATTGCATTGATTACGGGGCTTACACATATCTTAAGAAGAACAAAATCACATATTAGGTGTTTTTTAAATGGGCCTTTTACCCCAGAGCTGGAGCAAAGGGCCTAGTGGGGACTTTTTTCCCCGCACATTTTTAATGACGAAAAATGTCATTATCAAAGAAATATGAGTGCAACTAAGGTTTACATATTTGAAAGGTATGCTTCATTGTTTTCAACTTATGTTTGGTTTTATAAAGTTTGAATCAAGTATTAAAAGAAAAACATCCAAAATGAAGTTCAATGGCCTATGCTTAAACAGGAAGAAGAAGCTAGTAGGTCTACATAAATGTTTTATGAACGTTCAAAAATGTTATGTGTAATTAATTTTAAGGCAATACTGTGTTACTTCCAAACGGTTGTATCCTATACAAATGAACAAGGCAATGGTATTCTATATGTAGCCCAAACTGGCACAATGACAGTCGCATTGGTCGCTCTCATCATCATCAGAGTCACAGTTCTGGCAGAGGTAGTTGTTCTCCCCCGTTGTACATTCTTTATGCGCCCAATGTTGACACATTCGGCACTGAATCCCTCGCTCACCCGACCTACTGTTACTAAACGGCTCGCCACATACTAAACATGGCCATTCTTCGTCTGCATCACCAGAACATTGACCAGTTGAGGCAGCTTCAGCTTGTTTCATGACCTTTGGTTTCTTTGTAGTTTTTTGTTTTTCACTTTTCCTCCCTGAACGTTTCCCTTTCATTTGAGATTGATCTTTTCCCTCCAATATCGTCTTACATGGAGAAGATGTCAAAATCTCTGCTCTTTCCGTTTTTCGTTTCCGTGTGCGCTTTGTCACTGCTTTGACTGTAGTGCAAAGGTCATGAAATGTCCGATTATCGGTAGCCGATGAAGTAGATGGAATATCGAGAGTGTGTATGGGCCTTTTAGTTGCTGCGTCTATTTCTCCGTCTTGTCTTGATTCCTTGCTCGGCGTCGAAGTTCCTTCTTGGCTGCTTTCTTGCCCATCATCTTGAATTAGTTCAGCCCCTCCATCTTGCCTTGGTTCCACACCTCCTTGTCTTGGTTCTGCCCCCTTTTCTTGTCTTGGGTCTGGCACGTCCTCTTGTCTTCGATCTACCCCTTTCTTTTTACTTGTTGTTTCTTTTTCTTGTGTTTGTTCTGACTCTTTTCTTGGTTCTGGCACTCGCTCTTGTGTCGGGTGTTTGGTCCCCCGCCTGTCTTGGCTCTGGCACCACCTCTTGTCTTGGTTCTCTCTCTGGCTCTTCTCGTGGTTGTGGTTCATCGGTCAACGCGGCTGCAAGGTAGTCATCGTCAGTGAATATATTGTCATTGAATGGCCAAAGCCCACACGCCCTAAAACCATTCACAGATTTCTCAACGGTAGCCTTTTTATTGTATGCTACCGCAAATAGCTCGGCTATTTGGTAGAAGCTGATTCGTCTCCCTCGGTTGGCCACCATCCACGTGTCTGATGCTGCAATAAATGCACTCTTCAATGCTTTAAAAAAATTTGTCCAAAGGTTGCATCTTATGTGTGCAGTGTGGGGGTAGTATTATCATGACGATGCCGTTAGAACGAGCATATGTAACAGCTGCCAGGGTCTTATGCCTATGGTGACCATCCAGTACTATGATATGTTTTTCCTCCTTAGTCGGCTTTGCGACTGAGAGGAAATGCTTCAACCAAATCATGGAACTGTGGTCATTACTCCAACCATTGTCAGTGTAGTGGCCAATTGCACCAGCTGGAGCACTATTCATGAGAGCCTCCACCATCCGCTTTCTGAGAAAAATAGACATGGGTGGAATATATTTGCCAGCTGTATTTGTAGCGCATATGACAGTAACATTATTTTCCCTTTCCCGGATCCCCACTGGGCATCCTGCAAACCTCAAGGGCTCCCTTCGTAGCGATGATACTGGTAGGTTTCTGAACATTGGACACCCGAGTCTCATCCACTTTCCACACCCTCGTGGAACTATATTGGTGGCTAGTTAGAATATCCCCGTAGATGTTGAATAATCTGTCATCTTGTGGTTTATTGAAACCAATGGCCCTCGCTTTGTTCATTGATTGCTCCGGGCTTTCGGACCGACAGCTGTGGGTGGCGTGAAAGGAATCCGTTAGGCCGATCCTCGCCAGCCATTTTGGATTCTGTATTAAATGGAGGTTTGATTCCCATTTGATTTGCAAAATCAAACGCTAGTCGACGGACGTCTTTAGTTCCCAGCCCAAACAATGCTCTTTCCATATCTTGAATATGGGCTACAATTCGTTCCTCATGTTCAGCATTTATAACCGCCCGGAATCGACCAAAAGCAAGAGCCCCCGGATTAGCAACTTTTCCATCCCTGTGCCTTCGTAATGTTTACGGTGAAACACCATAGTTTCGAGCTGTTGACTTTAACGGCGCGCCGTTAGCAACATCTCTAAGTGCTCGTTACAAGTCTTCCTCGGTGTACGAGGTTTGTTGTGTCTTTCGTTCGTATGTACGTGGCATGCTTCAATTCTGAAAAGACAATGAAAATAGGCCTATAACTCAACCCCGCATACTAATTTATACTGAAAGTACATGGGGTAAAAGGCCTACCTTCTCGGAGTAAAATGCCTACCAACTCGGGGTAAAAGGCCTAGTGGGCTTCTTGCCCCACCCGGAAGTATGCCTCATGCCCCACGGGCAGCCAGTTCTGTTATTGTTCTTCGTTATGAGTTTGCAAAAATAATAAGAAAACCAATCCCAAATCGTCTAATACCACACTAATCTGTAACTTATTACATAGTTTTTAGATCAAAATACCTCCTTTAGCTCACAATATACGATAACGTGTCAAACTTTCTTATTTGTGTGGAATTTGTCATTCTCAACCTAAAGTTCAGACATTAGAAACAACAAATTTCGTCGCGCTTCGCGCACAGTGACATTCGGTCGCTTGTCTCGAGATGTGGTGTCAAATATACTTTTCGTAAACCCGAAGATCGGAGAGCAAAGCTCAACAATTTTCGTCATTCTTTTTTCGTCATGAGGCTGTCACTTCCGTGCGTCCAATCCTCAAAATTGTACATAATCAAACTTGTGGGCGTGCTTCGCTCGCGCGCGCACGTCATTGTTTCTGTATTCTTTCAATGGTGTCATCTGATGTTGTTTGTACCGTATTTTATAACCCAAAGATCGAACACGATAATCTATTCTAAAGCTTTTCGCATGCGTTATGCATAGTTGCATTTGTATTGGTATATGATGTCACCTGTGCTGAATGTGCCCTTTATATATAACCCAAAGATTGCACATACCCTACATAAAATTCACGCCCTACGCGCGCAGTGATTTATCTCTTCGTTTGTAATGTTATGTAGTGTCACTTGTGCTGAATATGTCATTTCTATAACCCAATGATTGGGCATAACAACCCAGAAATTTTCGCGCGATTCGCGCGCAGTGGTGTTCCTGGCGCCTTTTCATTAAACACTGGACCGGTAGAAATTCGCCTCCCAGTCCGACCCTTCCCTCTGGCTGTCACTCAACCACGTCCGTAGCCGCGTACGTTTTCTCAGCCCGTCAGCCGGGTCCGTAGGCTACATCGTGAGAGTAATCGTGCCTGGGTGTGAATGATAACGACGTATTGTGTGACTTTGTACTTTTAGGGGTCGCGCTCTGATGCTAATTTCTGGAATGGGGTCGCCACCAGAAAAAGGTTGGAAACCACTGGCATGGCTGATACAGTAATTAATGTTCTCTACATAGGGAATCTCTCCACAGAGAATCGCCGACAATGAAAGTCGGTTAACCGTATAGTTATCTGAGTAGCATGTGTGTGCGCTGAGGGATATTTGTTTTCTTAACATGTGTTCCTCCTGGGTGTGCACCACAATGAATTGCTCCATTGACTTACACACTAATTTTAGTTTCTGGAGTGGCCCTTTCGGTCACAAACTTTACTATACGGCACCCCTCATATGAAAGCTGACATGTTGGGCCCACAACTTTTCATACCGTCACCTTGGTATTTTGAGCTAGAGGAGGGCGAAGTTTGAGGTGGGACACCCTACTCATAACAGCTGATTTGGCGGACTAATATTCACATCCGGCGCATCTAACAGCTGAAATGGCTCAAATTACCCTTGATCTTCCAAATGTTCACATATTTTTTTCCTTTCTTTTATACCATCAACATCAGCTCATCGAAAAGTGCCATAGTCCCTGATGTCATGTCATGGAAATCACCCAAAAATATTAGGGACTTTCACCGAGGGTGAACATTTTGGCAGAGTAATTTGCCCCTAATTGTGGTGTACAACCATATGCGTGGTGTGAGCAGGTGTACTTGGTAGGTGTTCGGGAGATGCTTAGATATCAACACCTCCATTGTATGCTGTAACTGTGGAGTGTCAAAATGAATGCAAAATGTAGTTTAATTAAACTGACACAGTACATGGATATTTTATGGTAGCATATTTAAAAATATGAATACAACCAATTTAAATTTAGGTTAACCCTCTCGATGCCGTTGTCGCATAAAGGCGACACCGGGGTGTGTGAGGCCCACAGAGCGCCAGCTGGTCGCTCTGGCTACCCATTACGTAACAACGTTCATGCTTGATCGCCCCCGACACATGGTCGAAAAAGCTGGGTAGTAGCAAAGTGACGAGCAGTACGTGAGTAAGGAATGGTGTGTGCGCCGGTGTTCGCCGGTTGGCACTGAAAGGGTTAAATGCCTTGACGCATTCGAAAGCTGTTATTATTATTATTAGTAGTAGTAGTAGCAGTATGAGTAGTATTAGTAGGAGACAGGAGATTTAGTAGCAGTACCTACTATTAGGCGCCTTACCAAAAAGGCCAAGGCGCTGTACAAAGGATAAAAGTTGTAAAATACACGTATTATAGTATACATAAGATAGCAAAAAAAAAAAATTACATCGAAAAAGAGACAAATAATCCAAAGCGACGAAATTAAAATCAGTTCTTGAAATATGCGGCCACAAAAACAAAGAGCACATGGCCTACTCTCAAGGGAAGAGGTGGGTTTGTAGAAGCGTTTTAAATTACTGCACAGACGGAGCTTGACGAATATTCACTGGCAATGAGTTCCGTAACTTGGGTCCAATAACTGAAAAAGAATTGTCTCCAAGGAATCTCCTTGCTACATTGTTTCACATTTTAATAGTTGTTAATATCAAAATGATACTGATTAAGAAGCTTCTAAGTCATATTTCTGAACAAAAGTTCCTAAAGCTGTTTGTGTCGGGCATACAAAATACGAACTTTCAAGTACTACACACTTAATTGAAGTACAAGCGAGTGAAGCGACATATAACAACAACATTTGATATTCGAATACAAAATAGTTGAAGGAACAATATCAGACTAACAATATCCATAAAGTTTGCTTCGAAATGGGTCAAAACCGATATCGGCAAAAAAGACAACAGTCCATATTATATAGAGACTTTACAAAAACAAAGAAAACATGCCTCTTCCAACTAGCTCTTACAGCGAGGTTTCAAACACAAAAATGTAAAATGTAAAAAACAATTAAGTAAGAAATTTATATGTATAAAAGCTGCATTTTCCTCCGTAAATAGTATAATTTTTTTCCGTAAAAATCGATAAAATGTACGTAAAAATACGTGCGTATATGGTTTTCTGGCCAGTTCACCATTACCCCTGCATAAGTTGCAAACCTCGCAAGAAATATTGGTGATTTGTTCATTCAGAATTCAATTAAAAATCAACCAAGCGATCTATAGTTCTGATTTTTGGTTTGGAAAGTTTAAAGCGAATGGATTACGTGTCGCTTGACCTTTAATGTTGTTGATCCGATTTAATTAAACAAGAAAACTCGTTTCCAGTTTGAAAATAAGACCGAGACTGCTATACTGATAGTGAAGAGTATTCATACTCCTCGAAATTCAATTTTTGAACTAAGATTAGGGTTTCTAGAAAAACGCCCGATCGATAAGAATAATCCAGCGGGGAGTGGAGCTCGCTTCGGTAAGCAACTACAGATGTTTATATATCAATAAAAATAATATACAGTATTTGATATAGCGCATTTCACCAAGGTCTCGAAGCGTTTCAATTATATTACCCTGGTCATAGGTAACTTATCAAACCCACACTAACGTGCCAATTTCAGACTGTTCGCTCCCGACGCACTATACATGTGTCACTCCATCGTGTCCCCTGGGGGACTTCCATAAAGGAGCAGCCACAGCGTAGCGCTAACTACATGTACAAGTCACCTCGCAGGTACCCAATTAGCACCTGGTTGGAGAGGAGCGGTTGAGCAGTGGAGATAAAGGATGATCAGGTTCACCTGTTCACGACACCTTCATCCATAATGCCGAAATCATGATACTCCCCTATTCGAACGTTTCAGTTTCACTAATTGGGCCCAGATTCCCGTGTCAGATTATTTTCTTCAAGGTAGTTCGCAACAAATTCATTTGTTGCAGTAACGAACTGGTTCCCTCTGTTCCATTTTTTGCTGGTCCCGAAGGGAACAAGTCTATATTCCTCTTCGTCCCTCCGTCAGTCCGTCACGCCGCTTTAGGTCACGTGACCTAAAAGGCCTTTTTAGGTCACGTGACGGTCAGTGTTGCCATTAGTTATTGGTTGTGATGAACGTAATGCAATATGCCTAATGTGTGTAATGAGTGGTAGTAAATCTGACTATGAGAATTAATTTAGAGTGAGCACACTGAGAAATTACATCAGCCTATTCAATAGAAAAGATTGCCAGCTGATTGCAGAAGAATGGCTAAATGTGGAGGGTCATTATCAGATTATAGAGGTGGAAAAGAGGACTAAATTGGAACTCAAACTGATGAAACACCCGATCTGGAGTGTGCATGCTTGGGGGGGGGGGGGTG
>JAODUJ010265282.1:0-10223 GCA_027564615.1 Psolus chitonoides
TGTTCCAACAAAGTTTGTTTCGAATATGAAGCAGAAGTGTATGATAAACATCTTCCCAAAATTTCATCCAAAAGTTTGTTTTCTCCCCGAGCTTTACGTATGTGGAGATCATAGTAGGACGATGCTATTTTTGCCTCTGATGAATGCAAACGGACTTGAGGAAGTCAAATTATGTCGCACAACCCCTGGTAGTAGAAATTCAATGTATTTCTTCGTTTTCTTAATCTATAATTTCCCTGAATGCACATACCAATGTACACCTCGTATGTTGAATTACTGAGATGTATCATGCAAAGATCAATTTAATATTAATTTTGTTTGAATTTATGCATACCTGTAATGTGTTTAAAATATTTAGACAATCTTTATCAAAATGGCAGCGCCTGCTTGATTTTCCCGAACTTCCAAATTGGAATATCTAGAAAAGTAAATACTATTTTTGGATGATGTCTGGTGAAGATGCTCACTTGTATGTTAGTCTCTCATTTACCATTATTATTTCATTTTCAAAAGTTCAGATTTTAATTTTCGAGTTCATTAACCCACATTGTAAAACATCGTCTGGAATTTACTGCACGTGAGAGTGTAAAATACCAGTAAAAGTTACCGTCAATACTGTCAATTACAGCTTCCATGCAAATTCAAAATACCTTGAGTCGAACATTCTGTTAAACTGGCAATCAATGTGTAGTACAAACACATTTTATGTTGGAATTCCCAGAAAATGGTGAGGCCTATACACTGCAAAATTAATTTACAGAAAGTAATACTGCAAATTTCTAAACAAACATTGGTAAAATTGCCACACCAATTACTGGATTTTGTAGCAGCTACACTGGAAATTCACATTTACTGTCTGTAAATTTACAGTTCTTTTTTGGAAACTTGTTGCCGGTACTTTCTACTGTAATTTGCATGATTTTTGTTTACAGTGCAGGTAAAGTAGGCGTGGTCTGCCATGTCAGTCATGATCTAGCTGCACACAAATAGATTTGTTTTCGATATCGTTTGGTGACGTCATTCGCTGCGAGGCGCATCATTGGCTGGTAGTTCGAACAGGTGGAGCTTTCAAACAGGATGAAAAGTCAAACACGAATAATTTGTCGGGACGACAAATTATTGATGAGGTATCAATTGAATAATTATTCATTATTTGTAACTATAAGTATATACCATATATATATATAGCGCATTATCAGCCTAAAATGTTATCTAATCAGGTAAGAATTGCCACTTTATTACATTAACTCTCTCGATGACATTGTCGCATTAATTCGACACCGGGGTGTGGGGCCCTCAGAGCCCCAACTGGCCGCTTTGTCTATACATTCCAGTGTTTACGTAACATCTTTCATGCTTGGGCGTCCCGGGCACACGGTAGCAAAGCTGGCTAGTAGCACAGTGACGGGCAACGCGTGAACAAGGAAGAGTGTGTGCCCGGCGTTCACCGTTTGACATTGAAAAGGTTATGTCTGTCTGAGTCTTTTAGCGGTGGTTTAGCCAACTCCACGCCAATGTATGTTCCTACTAGCGACAGTGGTCCACAACAGAAAAACACGTGCAAACAGATGTCTTATTATCAATGATTTATTGAAATCGTCGGGCGACGGCATTCTCTATTTTGGTTTGAATAATTCCTATTTCAATGAGAATTGTAGCATGTCAGTTTTATATTTCAGAAATAGTTTAGGCTATATAGTATAGGGCCTATAAAGGCCTCCGATTTCCACGTGACTACGGCCCTCCTTCAGGTCCTTGGCCGCTTTTTCTGACCGTGTGATTCGAGTCCCCTGTACAAGACCTGAGCTTCCCCGATAACACCAAATATCGTCCTAATAAATACCATGCACCACATCACATAAAATGAGCGACGAAGGTTGCAAAGTATCACCCTACTCACGGATCTGAATTCGACGGCACTAGTATCTAGTTTGGTTCGAATAATTCTTATTTAAGTTAGAATTGCAGCATGTTTCATACTTAAAGGATCTTAATACAGGCTATTCTATTTTATATTACACGTGACAACTAGGGTCATCCTTAACCGAAGTATACGACAGCTCCCGACCGCCTGGTTCGAGTCTCCTGTGCAACACTTATAAAACAACATCATAACATTCCCTAAAATAACATCTTCCCGATAAAAACCTTGTACCACTCACACAAAATGAGCTACAACTATTTCAAAATACCATCCTACTCACGGATCTGAAATGGACGGCATTTGTATTTATAGCTTGGTTTGGATAAATCTTATTTCAGTGAGAATAGCAGCATGTTTCATATTTCAGAAAACCTTTAGATTATATTAGTAGGCCTTCGATTTTCACGTGACAGGGTCCTCCCTAACCGACGTATACGCCTGTTCTTGACCGCCTGCTTCGAATCTCCTGCACACGACCACCGATACCATATAACAGTTTCCCAAAAAATACTTTGTACCACTCTGGAAACGAGCGACGAAGGTTGCAAACTTCCATCCTATAGGCTACTCACGGATCTGAAATCGACGGCACTTGTATCTAATTTGGTTCGGATAATTCTTTGCAGCATGTTTCATAAGAAATCCTAGTATATCTAGACTACTGTATTTCGTATTTCACGTGACAGGGTCCTCCTTAACTGAAGTATACGGCTGTTCCCGACCGTCTGGTTCGAGTCTCCTGCACAACACTTGTCCTATAAAATACCCTAACAGTTTCCCGATAACACCGAATACCGTCCCAATGAATACCTTGCACCACATCACACAAAACGAGCGACGAAGGTTACAAAATACCATGAATATGGAGAAAAACACACCGCATATATATTCACATAAGTACCGCAACACTCCTCTATAATTTGTCAAACGATTCTGGGGTTGGTCACCGCTTGGCCTATTATACTCCCCATGACTGGGTTCTATGTAGAGTCCGTATACGACATAGAAAAGAAACACCAATCCTTTGAAAGCCACTAACAGTATTTCGCTCAGAAACCAGTACCTCCGGTTAGCACAAGATGTATTCTTCCGTGAATTACAATTCCCGCATTCGACCCAGCTCTCGATGAAGATTCCCAGTAAGATATTGAACACCAAAATCGAAACATTGGATGCGACTTCTAGCGAGACCATGGTAGGGCCAACTACCCGGACCTCTCCGTAGAGTTCCCTCACGAACTGCCCCATTTCGAATCGCTTCACGTAGCCGGTTTTACAGAACACCACAAATTGTTCACCAGAAGTAAAGGTTCCACGTCTCTTCGCGTGTGAGCGAGCACGAAGAATGACTTGGCTTGTCGGGTTAGGTACTTTGTTCAGTTCAGTTTCAGAATAACCGACTGAAATGATGGGGCTATTTGTCAAATCTAAATTAATCTTTTCGATCTTCCCCTTCCCTTCGAGATTGAGAGAAAGGACGCGCACTTCGTTCGTATTCACAATTTTCACTACGAGGCCATGTCGTTTCGTATCTGACCCGTGGCCCCACATTACGTGGTCCCCTTTATGTAGGTCTTCGCTTGTCTTCACTGGTTTGTAAGTTTGTGGTAAGGAAGAACGGAAGGGTGCCCTCTTTTCAAATTTTATACACCCGTCTCCATACACCGATATATTCCATTCCACAAAGCACTTTGTACAGAAGGCCTGTCTGACTTCACCTGGGATGTATTCATAAGGCAACAGTTCTCCTCTGCATTTTACCGGACCGCGCTTTCCGGCGCAAACTCCAGTATCCATGATTACACGACGTATCTCTCATCGAATATATACGTCAACTCTGGTAATCTGTATTAGTGAAAGAAAACAAAAAAGAAAATGCGTATGTGTATAATTAGCAATTTAGGTCTGTTGAAATGGAGCTCAGTGAGTTAGTAGTTACCCATATTGTCCATCTGATCCAAACAATTCTACAGTTGTCATACATTCCAACCCAAAATATCTGAAAATCAAGCGTCTCATAAATGACGTCAGCCCCACCATGGATGGTTGGGGATGACGTAAGAAAATGTTGGGTGTTTGTCTCGCCTGAACTATTATATGTTCAGAGGGAGACTTGGCGATCACTGTAGCGCGTGTGTATAGGTGCGTGTGTGTGCGTGTCCGCCCGTGCCAACCTTGTGAAGAGCTTATCTCCCGAACCATACGAGCAATGATGACGAAATTCGGTAGGTGGCAGGAGGGGTATGGGTTCTCGAACTAATTACATTTTCAGCACATGCAAAATACGCTGATTAATGAGACTAATTTGCATAATTTGCATATTGAGCCTAAGTGGGCTTGTGAAGAGCCTATCTCCCTAACCACAGGAGTTATGACGACGAAATTCAAAATACGCTAATTAGGCAGGCTAATTAGCCTAATTTATGCAATAAATCGATTAAATGCATTATCTGGAAATTGTAAGAGGTATCCCATTCACACTTAGGAGCATATAGTCAACATTTGGTGCCGCCAATTTGAAGGTCATTTGGAGGTCACCAGGGGTCATTTGAAGTCAAATTTCCAAACATTGTTGTATCTACGTAAAACTTGGTACATATAGTCAACATTTGGTACTGACATTTTTG
The DNA here is from genome assembly GCA_027564615.1 of Psolus chitonoides. Classification (NCBI taxonomy): domain Eukaryota; kingdom Metazoa; phylum Echinodermata; class Holothuroidea; order Dendrochirotida; family Psolidae; genus Psolus; species Psolus chitonoides. Next base: position 4,552 of record JAODUJ010265282.1, read on the forward strand.
AAGGTCATATGGAAGTCATCGGGGTCATTTGAGGTCAAACTTATCAACCTTGTTGGATATAAACGACAATTGGTACATGTAGTGAACATTTGGTCCCGAAAATTCAGCCGAGCACAAATAAACGGGCAATTTATACTTCCTGTTGTACTCCTGCATGCGCGTCATAATTTTTATTATATTTCCTAAGATATAGTTCCACACACATGCGAGGCCAAGACACATCTAACTAATCCAAATAACTTGCTACTGATTTGGACAACATTGTCAGGTACATTTCAACCACCAATTTCACATGATACCAGATCATAGCATGTTGGTGACCAAAGCGAAAACCCACTGTCGCGTGACCAGGCGATACTAGAGGCTCGAGAACCGCCTTGTTTTTAATCCCCATAAGAGCAGTCTCGGCCCTCTTGGGTATTGAAAGAGTGATTTTTACAAGGCGATGATCGCCACCTTGGCCCGTCTGTCGTTTCATTTTTAGTTTTCCTCCCGAAACAAATCAGAGAGATAAAATGGAAACTTCGTGAGAATTTCGTGGGAAACTCGGGAGACTAGGAATGTGTTGAATAATCAGGAGACTGTCGGCTGAATCGAGAGGGTTGCATGGCACATCATGCGTTGTGAGATCAGCCATAGACAATTCAAAATAACTGAAACCGGCCCTTTATTTTGAAATGGAATGTCATTCGGTCAGTCCGTGGGGTACGGAGCTGCCTAGCCATCCTAATCGGCCTAATATCAACATAAATTTACTGCCCAAACTTTTGAATTTAAAAAACAATGCAACAGTATTTCATATAAAATTACTTTATATAGCAATATTTTCTGAAAATAAAGTTATTTTGGAGATTGCCTGATGAAGTTGAATGATATCTATAGACTATAAACAAATAACAGCATTTCACTAATTTCTCCTAAAAATGCAAAACTCACTAAGCTAATTTAAATTCAATTGAAATGCAAATAAATGCACTATTTTACCAAATCCAGCTCGGTAATTGAAAGATATCTATAAAATCGGCCTACAGACTGTGTTTGATGAAAAATGTTAAAAAAAAGTATAGCCAAAAAAGCAAGCGAGCCATCTTACTCATAAACTTGTTCATGGGCGCAGATCCCAAGAGTAGGAGGGGCAGTCAGACATAAATCTGATCTAGCCACCCCCCCCCCACACTAATATATGAGTGGGTGTATAATAAACATCCGACTAGAAAAGGGAGAAGTTAAAGAATGATTGTTAAAACTGTTAATTAATGAAAGAGATATTTGAAACTCCAACATTTTCGCGCAGTTTATGGCAGTGGCGTAGGGAGCATCATCGGCGCCCGGTGGCAGGGAGGGGCATACTTAGCTGTTGGCGCTCCTGCCAATTGTTTAGTACAGTATATATGGGCCTAAACGTCAATTTGGGGCGCCCCCCCCCATACCCTTGCGCCTGGGGCAGACCCACCTCTCTTCCCACACCTCACTACGCCACTGGTTCATGGTGAATCCATATCATTGTCAGTTTGTTCCACTTCCCCGATATGCAATGCTGCATATTTTCTATGAACATTCTAATATGGATATTTACCGATATGTCGATATTTACCGATATATAGATTGAAAACCAATATGTCGATGTTTCGGTATTTTTCGATACCTTATAAGTCCCCCTCCCCCAACTAAGACACATCTCTGCCAGCTACTACTGGTATCCAACCGAAGTTCTGCAAGTCACATCCTTTCGGGTTTTCTCCTTTCTTAGTCACAATGACCAACTGAACAATAAAAACACCAGTTTTGAACATCTTTAAAAATAATCTCCAATTATGGCAACAGTTCGTCTAGCTGCTCATCGAGCTGTCAGCTTTCTATTATATGCAGCGCACCGGATTGACAATTCGATTTATTTGCCATTACGGAAAGGAGATGATTGACAGTAATTGATGAATCTATATAGAAGGGGAACACTAAGAATAATCTTACGGCGAACAACATGCATGCCCCTGGAAACGCCCACATCGATTAGTCTTGCATCGCCGTCTCAAATTAAGGCACGCTCCACTCAAATTCGGTGTGAGGTATGCGTTTACTGTAGCACACATGATGTTGAAAGTTGAAACATGAAAGAAATGTTATTCCCTTTTCTATGTGTAAAGAGAATAAAGTTAAAACCATGCTGAATTGTTCTTGCTCCAATACACAGATCTATGGTTTGGTGAATCTCGAATCTCGACGCATAATTACCTACACCGACGGAGTCGGAGCAGGTCATGTGTGTGTGTGTCTGTCGTCTGTCTGTCTGTCTGTGTGCCTGTGTGTGTACAGATTTTGTACCCATGCAAACTAAAAAACTTCCGTGGATCGAATCGGACCCAATTTGATAGTCGTGTTAGGTATCTGACCTAGTTGTGAGTTCAGAAGAGGTCAAATGTTACTACTTTTTTTATTACCATGACATCTCAAGAAATGTTGGTTGGATCATCATTAATTTTAGTGGTACAGACGTACAGTCCGGATGAAATTCAAGGAGTATGGAAGGTCAAAGGTCACAGAGGTACGGAGGGGAACAAACATGCGTTTGAGGTAATGAATAGGCCAACCCACCAGGGATTTTTTTTTAAGAAGTGGTGAGGTCAAATGTTAGCATCCTGGGAGGGGGAGAAGTGGAATGCGCTAAGCGAAATAAATTGAGCAGCATAAGTCATGAATTCCTGGACAGAATTTCATGAAACTTGGTAAACATGTTAGGTATTAGATAATGAATAATTTCTATCAGTATGGGAAGGGTAATGTCACGAGGTTAAAGAGGAGGGCACAAAAATGCGTTTCCCATGATATCCCAGGAACTACTTGATGAATTCTAACCAAATTTAGCAGAGGCAATGAATACCCACCAGGGATGACTTCCAGAATTTAGGGAGTGGTGAGATCAAAGGTTACCATACTGGGAGGGGGCAGGTGTGGAACGCGTTACGTTAGGCGAAATATGTTGAGCAGCATAAGTCATGAAATATCTACATGAAATTTGGTAGACATGTTAAGCATCAGATAATGATTAATTTCTATCAGTATTGGAGGGTAAGGTCAAAGGTCACATGGTTAGGGAGGGTTTTTTTTCCACGATATCCCAGGAACTAGGCTACTTGATGAATTTGAACTAAATTTTGCATAGGTAATGAATTCCCACCCGGAATGACTAACAAAATGCAAGGAGTAGTGAGGCAAAGGTTACCATCCTGGGAGGGGGAAGAGATACGTTAGGCGAAATAAGTGGAGCAGCATAAGTCATGAATTTCTCAATATAAATTCATGAAATTCGGTAGACGTGTTAAGTCCCAAATATAAGTAAAGGATTAATTGTATTGGAGGGGTAAGGTCTCAGTGTTAGTCCCGGGAAGGGGGTACGAAAATGCGTTTTCCATGATATCCCAGGAACTGCTCGATGAATATGAACCAAATTTGGCAGAAGTACCGTACCGTAATGAATACCCACCAGGAATGAATTCAACAAATTTATGGAGTGGTGAGGTCAAAGGTTACCAATGGGGTAGATGTTGAATGCGTTATGCGAAATAATCAAGGGAAATGATACACCAAGTTTCCTGGAATTCAACAATCTTTTTAGTTTGACCTCAAATGACCTCCGATGACAAAGTGACCTTGATAATTCTTGGTAGCAGATGTTGGCTATATCTACCAATTTTAATAGAAATTTAGCAATCTTCAGTAATATGACCTCAAATATCCCGTGATGTCCTCCAAATGACCTTCAAAATTTGGAGAACCAAATGCTGACAATAATTATTAAGGGAAATCCAACAAATTGTAGAAATATGACCTCAGATGACCTGAAATGGCCATAGAAAATTGGCACTTGGTGTTGATCACATGCACCAGGTTTCATGAAAATCTAACATTCTTCAGTAATTTGACCTCAAATGACTCCGATCCTGATGAACTCAAGTTGCCTTCGAAATTTTGGGAAGCGAAATGTTAACTATATCTACCAAGTTTGATGGAAATCAAACAATCTTTAGTAATTTGACCTCAAATGACCAATGATGACCTCTGAATGACCTTCAATAGTTTGGACACCAAATGTTGACTATATAGGGAGCTGGATAGTTTCAGTGTTGTATAATGTCAGGGTTGTTTTACTTACATGCATAAGTGGTTTGCTAATCAGCTTCAGGGCAGCATTCTTTATCCCTTTGTTATTGTGGGAACCTATTGTTTTCGGGTCAGTTTGTGTGCATCGGTGGTTTTTATTCTCACACATCAGTGTCTTTGCATGAAAATTGTTTTACCACCCTCATGTTGTTGCAACTTGAGATGTACAACGAGGACACACAATTTGAGAATAGAGAGAGGCAATGGTCCGCCAGTGAATGTGGAGACGCCAAACAGGAGTGTTTTCTGGCAGCAAGTCACCAGGCATGAAGTGAGTTAGAATTAATACTATAAAGTGCAATTAGGCTATTGGGTGGTGGATACATGGATACAAAGGTTACCATCCTCAATTCTGCACAACTTTTTGGTGTCGGTCGGTGTTCGTATACACTCTCAGAGTGCTAGTATTTTCATTTAATCTGGCACCGTTTGTAACCTCATCCCTGCACTGCCAAAAAGCTATTTTTAATTTTCTATAAGATACATGCTTTGACTCATTTCAAATATTGTGACAAAGTTTTTAATATTTATATATATATATATTTCACAGTGGACCTTGCTCGATTTCGTTAATAGAAAATTATGAAGGAGAAGAGATGAAAATTCTAATGAAAACAAGTCCCAGATAAAGTTGGTCTCAGGGGTTGTAGAGTATTGGAGAGCAGTTGTTTCTCCAAAGTCCTGTTCTGTCCTGAGTGGATTCCTATTCAGCACAGTTGGTTATGAACTTGATCTGTTTACAAACCTCTGTTGACCTCATGTGACCTTTGACCCCTCCCAGAAACAACATGAATCGTGTACTCATTATGGAGAACATACATACCAAGTATGATCCAGCTAGGCTAAACGTGGTAGGCCTATATTGGTATCATTTAGAGTTCTCCTTCTGATGTTACATACCGTACGATGCCCGATGCCCCCCCCCCCAAATGACGTCAAATAACCCTGACACTTTTCCCACCCCAGTCTCCAAAGCATATAGGCATAATGCTATACTGGACGTATAGCCTACCAAATTAACGTCGTCGGTCTTTTTCTATTTTTAACTTAAATGTAGGCATATGTCGTTCAGTTCATGATTGAAGGTAAAGACGGCCTCAGACCTCAGTCGTAAACTTTTAGAGATCCGTGAGGCGCACTCATCCAATATTTTAATAGTTCCCTTGTGTATATAAATCGTAATGAAATACCTTCAGTGTATATGGTTACATAATTATTCAGTATGGAATCGTAACGAGCATCAGTGAGGCATTAAATTCCCAGTGGCGCTACGGGAGGCCATTCGGCGAAAGCCACGCGGGTATTACAACATTATTAAATGTAATACATTGGAAATGTGGTTTGTGATGCATTCTGGAATTAGTCAAGTTCAAGTTTATTTCTATTCTTCACTACATTAATGCAGAACTGTACAGATGATATTGCAGTAGCATAACAATCATAGCCTGATAGGGAGAATCGGGGGGGGGGGGGGGGGGGGGCCCCCAAAATTTTTTGGTGACCCAAGATTCGGG
>JAODUJ010265393.1:0-10222 GCA_027564615.1 Psolus chitonoides
AGTTACGAAGACAAATATATTGTGAGACCTCCAGTGCAGCCTTTGGGTATTATTTTGACAACAGCTACCGCTACAGTGAAAAACTCTGGACCTCAACGTGACGCAGTCATCTCTCTCGGAGTCGCTCCACATCCCAAGCTATCGGCCTGAGCCTTCGATGGTCTAGCGTGGGCACGAATCCTCGTGTCACTCCTTCAAGGGTACGCCTCCTCCCTACTCCTCAACGGCGTAGCCTCTTGGGTCTCGATGTCCGCGAGTAGTCGACCCAGAACCCCGCCGAATCCGCTGATCTCTGGTCGCTTGTGCAGCTAGCCTACTGAGAAACTGTCACGCCGTCTGGTACTGACTGAGACTGTCGAGATCAACTCTCCGAAGTCGCCGGATTCTGGTCGTCGGGGTAGTCGCGGAGAAACTTTTAAACCGTCTTGGGTATCAACCGAGGCCGTGTCGAGTCCAGGTCAGTTGTATATGCATCCCCCCGATTTCGTGTGACTACCAGAATTTGTTTATGTCATTTAAGATTGTCTCCACATGCTGTAATTTTTGATGATAATTGTGAATTAAGGGTTTTGTTATCTTCCTATACGCTTAGGTTCCCCCCTACGAGATAGGGCTCAAGCTTATTCGTACTCCCTTGTAAGCGTGGCCATGGCAACTGGGGGTTCAATCCCGCCAACCAATGTCAGTAATGATTCTGTGCCACCCGCAGGTGGGGACACGCTTCAGGCGATTACTGATCAGCCCGGCACTAGAGAGTCTGGGTATCCCACACGGGAAAGACAATATTCTGAAAAGGGTATTGTTTACGAAATAGAAAGGAGGCAGCATGGTCTTAGAATTAAGGCGTCTTCTTGGCGACGCCGTGCGGGTAGGTTGGAAGGGTTGTTGGCTGAATCTCGCGATGTTGCCCTCTTGAAGCGCGAGCGGGACTTGCTGGATAAGGATATGGACGAGGTCGCGGCTGCAAGCGAAGAGTATAACCAAATCCTAACAATAGCAAATAAACCAAATGATTATTCCAGATTCGATGCATTGGAAGGGGAGAATTATCAGTTGCTTAAACGGGTAGCAGGGCTTCTCAGGGAAATAGAGGAGTGTCGGAATTCGGGTAGGTCTAAGAAAATTAGTGAAGGTCGAGGATCCACGGGGGCTTCCTCTCATAAAACGAATGCCTCAAAGAGATCTGAGATGGCAGTCGAGGCTGCAGCCCTGAAAATGAAATTGAAATATCTAGAGCAGGAGGCGAAACAAAGGATGGAATTAGAAAAAATCCAGATACGTAGGCAGATTGACGTGGCACAGGCTAAAGCGGCAGCCTTTGATAGAGTGGATCGAGCTTCCCACTCCCCTTCGGGAGATGGCCTATCCACTCTGTCCGAGAATAAAGATCAGTTTGTCGAAGATTATGTGAATTCCTTGCCAAATATCGTCCCATCCACTGTCTCACTTCCTTGCAAATACACACCCGTCTCGGAATCTGCGCCACTTCCATTACCAAGCTCTACATTGAATCCAACTGTGAAGGATACTGAGCCCGGGTTAGTTCAATATTGTAGGGATCATGGTGCAGATACCCGTAATACGTGGACTTACACCACAGGGTTGCCTAGTATCGGGAATGTCTTCGGTCCCGGAAAACGTCAATGGGGCGAAAATCCAAATAATCTTCCCAAGGTATCGATCCGCTCCAACGTATTGAATCCCCCCAATGTTTCTAACCCTCCCAATGTTTCTAACCCTCCCAATATATTGGACCCTCCAGTGTTGGCCGAGTCGTTGATCGAGCAAATTCGCCTGAGTTCCCTTCCCCCTCCCGAACCGGGTGTTTTCTGTGGTGACCCCCTCAAATATCCCGGTTGGAAGAGTGCCTTCAATAGTTTAATCGACCAAAGACTCATCCCTCCCGTCAAACGTATGCATTACCTCAAAAAATACCTTGGTGGGTCAGCGGGAGATGCGCTCGAGGGGTATTTCCTGCTGTTCACTGAGGACGCCTATAATGAGGCGAGACTTTTGCTCGATCGGCGTTACGGTGATCCATTTGTTGTGGCTAATGCATTTAGGGAAAAGTTGGATTCGTGGCCCAAGCTCCCGGCTCGTGATGGCGAAGCGCTAAGACAGTTCAGTGATTTCCTCCGTCAATGCGAAACTGCCATGAGAATCTGCGGCAATTTGGACGTCCTTAATGACGTCAGAGAGAATCGCAAAATGCTAGCTAAGATGCCAGATTGGTTGATCACTAGATGGGGGAGAAAGGTGTCCGAGAGTAGAGCACTTGGTGTGGGTTTCCCGACCTTCAGTAAGTTCAGGCAATTTGTGGCGACGGAGTCGGATATTGCCTGTGACCCCGTCATCTCCCTTCAGGCGCTTAGGAGCTGCCCGTCAGCAGTGAAGCCAGATCGATTTAGAAAGTCTGGCTCCAATGCCTTCTCTACGATTGTGGAGGACTGCCCTCAAAGTGACCAGTCCACCCCCCTTGAATCGAAATGCTTCCTTTGTGGGAAAATGCATCACATTGACGACTGTGAAATGTTTCTCGAATGGTCTCTAGAAGGGAGAAGAGCCTTTATCAGGGAGAAGGGCCTCTGCTATGGTTGTCTCAAGCGTGGGCACAGGTCTCGCACGTGTCATAGTAAAATGACGTGTAATCACTGTAAACGAAATCACCCCACCTCACTGCACGTTGGTAGGGAATCTAACACTGTGTCTAAATCCATAAGCAAGGGTGTTGATAAGGCCGTCCAGTCTGAAATAATCGTTAGTGAGGTTTCTGGTACAGCCTTCTTGAGTGGAATGAAACAAATTAGCAAAAGTTCACTGATCGTGCCCGTTTGGTTGTCCCATCGTGACCAGCCGGGGAAAGAGGTTCTCACGTATGCCCTTCTAGATACCCAGTCAGACACCACCTTTGTTCTTGACAATACACTCGATAGTTTAGGGCTGGTGGGAAATGATACCAGACTTTTGTTGTCGACAATGGCATCGAAAAACCAGGTCATCGACACCAAACGCTATGAGGGTTTGGTGGTTCGAGGGTACAACCGTACCACTCGGATCGATCTCCCAGTAACATACTCTAGGACGATGATCCCCGCGAATAGGTCTCATATCCCGACCCCCAAAACAGCTCGACAATGGCTCCATTTGCGTAAACTTGCCCCCGAGCTGGCTCCCTTGCAGGACTGCGAAATTGGCTTACTAATCGGGTACAACTGCCCCAAGGCTTTGTTGCCAATCGAGGTGGTAACGCCAGCTGGTAATGGCCCATTTGGGCAGAATACCTGCCTGGGATGGGGTATTGTTGGTATTGTTGACCCTTCACAGGTAGAGGAAAGGGCGTGTGATCCTATAGGAGTTAGTCACCGTATACTCACTTACGTTACTCCATGTGAACCCTTACGACCAGGGTATGAGGGACAAAAGGCGAAAAATTCCCCAAGTAGTGTCCAGATTTGCTTTGAATCCTCCGTTAGGGAAATTGACCCCGCTCATGCCGTAAAAATGTTGGAATCGGACTTTGCCGAAAGACGTCCGAATATCATCGATTCCTACTCCCAAGACGATCTGACATTTCTTAGGAAATTAGGGGACGGGATTCATCAAAACGAAAACGGTCACTATGAAATGCCGTTACCCTTCAAGTACTTGGAGCCCGATCTCCCTAATAACAGAAGTTTGGCGCTTCATTACTTGAAACGCCTGAAACGGCGCTTAGAATCAGACGTGAAATACCGATCGGAGTATGAGAAATTCATGGCAGACCTGTTGAGTGAAGGGTATGCCGAGAGAGTACCAGATTCAGAAGTTGTCGGTCGCAGGGGTGGTGTTAATTATATACCGCACCACGGGGTGTATCATTCTAGGAAGCCTGACAAATTAAGGGTCGTATTCGACTGCAGTGCGAAGTTTAAAGGTCAGTGTCTCAATCACTATCTATTACAAGGGCCCAACCTCACGAATACCCTGTTTGGGGTGTTGTGCCGCTTCCGGCACGAGCCAGTTGCATTCATGTGTGATGTAAAGGCAATGTTCCACCAATTTAATGTTAATTCCGAGCACAGAGATTATCTGAGGTTTTTATGGTGGGAAGATGGCAACCTTGACTCCAACCCAATAGAATTTCGAATGATGGTGCATTTGTTCGGTGCAACGTCCTCCCCAGGGTGCGCCAATTTCGGGCTGAATCAAGGCGCTACCGATTATGAAGGGGAGTTTGGGTCTGACGTGGCCGATTTCATCCACCGTAATTTTTACGTAGACGACGGATTGAAATCCGTCGACACTGCTGCTGCGGCAGTAGACCTACTGGACAGGACCAAAGCACTTTGTAGTCGAATGGGTCTCACACTGCACAAGTTTATTTCAAATTCCCCGGAAGTCATGGCTGCCATCCCCCCTGAGGACCATTCTGTTGAGGTAAAGGATCTTAATCTGACGCACGATGTCCCCTATTTGGAGAGAGCCTTAGGGGTGTATTGGTGCGTGCAGTCGGACACGTTTCAATTCAGAATCACGCTCCAGGATAAACCTCTCACGAGAAGGGGTATCTTATCCACTGTCAGTTCTATCTATGACCCCCTAGGGTTTATAGCCCCGGTCGTTCTCATTGGGAAGCAGTTGCTACAAGAGATGTGTAGTGATCGCTTAGATTGGGATAGCCCCCTCCCTGATAGCTTGGGTCCTCGTTGGGAGCGTTGGAGAGGTAGTCTGTTTTATTTGGAGCAGCTACGGGTCCATAGGTGTTATAAACCTTCAGAATTCGGTGACCTGCAGTCTGTTGAAATTCATCACTTCTCAGATGCCAGTACCGTTGGTTACGGACAATGCTCCTATCTGCGTCTGAAAGACCAGCAGGATAGGGTTCATTGTACTTTGGTTACCGGTAAATCCCGAGTGGCCCCGCTTAAACATATGACCATCCCTCGCTTGGAGTTGACAGCTGCCGTGCTGTCTGTCAAGGTTAGCGCTATGTTAGTCCGAGAACTTGCCTTTGACGATTTCACAGAACACTTTTGGACCGACAGCCAGGTTGTTTTGGGGTATGTCAGAAACGACTCTAGGAGGTTCAAGGTTTTTGTTGCGAATCGCGTAAGTCAGATACGCGATCACTCTGCCCCCCATCAGTGGAAGTATGTGAATACCACTGCAAATCCCGCGGACGTAGCTTCAAGAGGAGTGCTCGCAGATGAATTGTTACAGGAGTCTAATTGGTTCACTGGTCCCGACTTCCTTCATGAGAACGAAGTTTCCATTGGTGAAGAGGGCGCGCTCGCTATTCCAGTTGATGATCCAGAGTTGATTGATGCGCATGTTTTTGCCATGCACAGTGCTAGAGTCTTCTTTGAGCCAGAGCGCTTACATCATATTTCTAGTTGGAAGCGGGCGAGGCGCACAGTGGCGTTATGTTTGAAACTGAAATCCTGGCTTAGATCGCGCGTATCTGGGAAGAGTGGTTCTGAGACGCTGGATCGGCAGTTTTCGGCAAGCGATCTCCATGAAGCGGAGTTGGAGATCGTCAAGTCGCTCCAGACGCAGTTCTTTGGCGACGATTTCAGGCGCCTGCGTTCGGAGAACGGCAGTAAGGGACCAAAGAGGTCTAGTCCTCTATATCGCCTCGACCCGTTTGTGGACGAGGAGGGTATATTACGCGTAGGTGGACGCGTGAGCCAGGCGTGCACTTCGGCATCTTTCAAGCACCCCATCGTATTCCCGCGTGTACACCATCTAACAGAGTTGTTGATTCGCCATTTTCACCAGAAGGTAGCGCATCAAGGGCGTGGCATGACTACAAACGAAATCAGGAGTAATGGGTTCTGGATCCTTGGTTGTAGTGGCGCAGTATCCAGAATTATTCATAGATGTGTAACTTGTAGAAAGTTGCGAGGGAAAACCCAGGTGCAGAAGATGGCAGATTTGCCATCGGACCGACTGGAACCTGCTCCTCCGTTTACTTATTGCGGCGTAGATTATTTTGGTCCGTTTTATATTAAGGAGGGCCGTAAAGAGCTAAAGCGCTATGGCGCTCTTTTCACGTGTATGGCGTCCAGGGCGATACATATAGAGGTTGCAAATTCACTTAGCACCGATTCCTTCCTGAATGCCTTGCGGCGTTTCTTGGCTGTTAGGGGCCCGATTCGGCAGCTCCGGTCCGATCAAGGTACAAATTTTATCGGAGCCAGAAACGAGCTTCAGAGGGGGGTATCTGAATTGGACAAGCATAGAATCCAAGAGTTCCTTGGGGAACGCGGGTGTGATTGGTTTGAGTTTAAGCTGAACGCTCCAGAGGCGAGCCATATGGGCGGCGTGTGGGAGCGCCAGATCCGTACTGCACGTAGTATCTTGAATACCATGATTGATAGTGTAGGTACGCAGTTGGATGGGGAGGGATTGAGAACCTTCATGTATGAGGTGGCAGCGATAGTTAATAGTCGCCCCCTCACGAATGATACTCTCAATGACCCCCGTTCAGTTGAGCCTCTAACCCCCAATCACTTATTGACACAGAAGTCTAAGATTCTATTACCGCCACCTGGAGTTTTTGAAACCCCCGACTTGTATTCTAGGAAAAGATGGAGAAGAGTTCAGTATTTGGTAAATGAGTTTTGGACCCGCTGGAGAAAGGAGTACCTCTTAAGTCTTCAGCCCAGGCAGAAATGGGTGTCTCCTGTTCGAAATATGAAAGTTAATGATATTGTTATAGTTGTGGACGAGAGTAGTCCAAGGAATCAATGGCGACTGGCGAGAGTAGTTGAAGCCAACATGGGGACGGACGGTCGAGTTCGAAAGGTTAAGATAGCTATAGGTTCGGACCTCGACGTTAGTGGGAAACGTAAGGGTCCACATAAAATTTTGGAACGTCCTGTTCACAAGTTAGTTCTTCTAGTTGAGAGTGAGGGTGTTAGCGAGAGCAGTGCAGAGTGAGTTAAAGGTTGTTGGTGCCCTCTTGAGGGGCCATCGGTTCGGTATATAACCATTGAAGAGTTGTAATTATTTTGTTTATGTTGAATGTATTTGAGTGTTGTAAACACTTCGCACGTGAAGTCAGAATTGAAAGATAAAACTAATGAATACCGATACTACGAGAGATATCACATTGAAAAGTATTTTTTGTATTTTTGTAATTATAAAGGAATTGTGATATACTTAGTGTATTCTTCTAATGAAAAGTATTTTTTGTATTTTGGTAATTATAAAGGAATTGTGATATACTTAGTGTATTCTTCTAATGAAAAGTATTTTTTGTATTTTTGTAATTATAAAGGAATTGTGTATTCTTCTAATGAAAAACGAAAAAAAAAAAAAAATATGTAGTCTGAAACGAAATAGTAGTCTATATTCAGATGTGAGTGTTGTATCTGGCGATGCGCTTAATGTTTATGAATTTTCGTATATGTTTAGTACGTTGAATATTGTTTGGTTAGTATTTGTTATTGATTAATGACTGCACGTCACAGGTCGTATACTAGTAGTTGGTTAGTTATAATAGGTTTACGCATGATCCTGCTCGCATAATGTAATGAGCCGACGCATACAGGATATTTTATCGTGTAACTATGTGTTCAACGAAATTAAACCCTTTGACGCTATTTGGATGCATGTGTATTTTCGATGTGAATCTTTTTAGATCATTGGTGGAAAATGTGATACATTTTGAGGGGCCATGTAACGGTAAATCCACAAAGCCTATTCATGCGTCCGGCTAGTGATGTTTAAGCTGTTGTTCATGTATGTGTATGCGTGTATGTGTGTAACGACTCGCTTGTAAACACGATAAGTCGAACATGCCTGCATGGTCGGATCAAATTCATATACTTAGTATGAATGTTCCCTTTTTGTTTTTGGGAGACGGTCAGAGTTCATCTGAGGTCATCAGAGGTTAGAGACTAAAAACCTTGTAAACAATATGTCAACCATGCCTGATCATATCAAGTTCAAATTCAGTGTGTAGGTTTCTTAGAATGAGTACAGGGACCCTATTGATTTTAGTGGAGGTTTGCACTCAGTTTGGTAAAAAATGAAACTTTGTGAAATTTCGGTATTTTTTTTAGTTTTTGCTTGAAAACAAGCTTAATCGACCATTCCTGGTAGGACCAAGTTCATACCTCGTGTGAATGTTCCCCACAATGTACATGATCTCTATTGTTTTTGGGAGAGGTCAGCCGTCATCTGAGGTCCACAGAGGTCGAAGACGGAAAATCTTGTAAACAGTCTCAGTCAATCATGCCTGGTCAGATCACGTTAAAACCTGGTGTGTTGGTTTCTGATAATAAGTACAGGGACCCTATTGATTTTGGTGGAGGTCTGGGCTTTGGTGGAGGTCTGGGCTTTTTTTAAGTCAAATGTGTGTAATTTCGGAATTGTTTTGTACTTTTTGCTTGTAAACACGTTACGTCGACCATGCCTAGTCATATGAAATCGGTATGTGCGTTCCCCATGATGAGTACATGATCCGTATTGTTTTTAAGAGAGGTCAGAGGCCATCTGAGGTCAACAGAGGTCAAAGCCTGAACACCTTGTGAACAGTCTGAGTCAACCATGCCTGATCAGATAACGTTCGAGCATGGTGTGGAGATTTCTGATAATGAGTACAGACATTGATTTTGGTTGAGGTCTGGGCTTATTTTCGGTCAAAACGGGAAATTTGTGTAAATTTCGGTACTTTGTGTACATTTTGCTTGCAAACAAGCCAAGTCAACCATGCCTGGTCGGATCAAGTTCATACTTGGTATACATGTCCCCTATAATGAGTACATGATCTCTATTGTTTTTGGGAGAGGTCAAAGGTCAACAGAGGTCAAAAGACTGAAAACCTTGTGAACACTCTAAGTCAACCATGCCTGGTGTATGAATTCCTCGTAACGAATACAGTGGCCCTATTGATTTAGGTAGAGACTTGAGCTCATTTTTGTTCAAAAATGGAACATTTCTGAAATTTCGGTATTGTTTTAGACTTTTTGCATGTAAACACGTTACGTCGACCATGTCTAGTCATATGAAGTTGGTATGTGCTTTCCTCATGATGAGTATTATGATCCGTCATTAGAGGGTCAGAGGTCAAGACTGTAAACCTTGTAAACACGCTAAGTTGACCATGCATATTCATATCAATTTCATACTTGGTATGTATGTTCCCCATAATGAGTATATGATTCCTTTTTTTTGGGGGGGGGGAGAGGTCAGAGGTAAGCTGAGGTCAACAACGGTCAAACACTGAAAAACATGTGTCAGTTTACAATGCCTGGTCAGATCAACTAGGTTTGTACTTGGTGTGTATGTAAATGTTCATGAAGAGTACTTTGTGTGATATTATTTCTAGTGATTTTATATCAGGTTTTCAGCCATTTTACAATCAAGTAATCACTAAGCCTTTTGGCTTTCTGGCTCCACGTGTGAAACTGCCTGAAAAAAATCCTGAAAAATACGCATACAACTATGATACGTCAATGTTACAACACAACTGAATTTTGAAAATACGTGTTTACTGCCCTCTGCTCAAGTGGCCCGTGAACCAGATGGCACTTTCGTTACAAATTAGCCTCAATATTATAATTTTGAAAATGACCACTGGAAAGTCATATTAGCCTACGTGATTTCTGCCGTTCAAAAAGAGAGGACGAAAAAGATGCGAGCGGGGAAGAGAAACATGTTTTTATTTTTACTTGACCTAACTATATAATAAATAATATATAACAATACGATATATTATATATATATTTATTTATTTTCGGCAATTTTTCAACTCTTGATTGGGGCTTTAGGCCAAATTTGAAGATACTAAACACCTTGCATTTCCCTATATATAAAATAACATAATAAAAAACATATAAAATATAATAAACATTTATTTCAGCCTCTGTTGTTCATATGATATATTTATTTGGTGAAATATATACACACATTTTCGGACAACCTTGTTCTTCGTCAGGTGTATCATGTATTCTATCAAATAAATATATTATGTTATTTAGCACGACGTTTCGGGTTGAAAACCCTTTAACAAGTGAAGAGAATCTAATACACGAGTAACTAAACACACAAAAAGTTACAAAGGAAAAGAAACAAAAGCAAAGAATGAGCCCCATTCAATATATGAGAAAGGCAGTATAGAGAAAAGCACTCAAGTGGAAAGACCAACTACGTAACCGAAAGTATAGACAAAAAGGCTAAAATGTGGCTACAAAAAAGCTAGATGCTAAAAGCGTCAAACATACTATTAAGGCCG
>JAODUJ010265504.1:0-10222 GCA_027564615.1 Psolus chitonoides
ACTCGTTGAGAGTGGCGAAATGAATGAACATATGACGTACAGATACGTGTGACGTATGGATACGACCGACGATGGATGCCAGGACACCCTCAGCGGCTGTGGTATTTTAGTTTTTCGGTAGTAATTCGGCCTTGGGGTGATCTTACAGACGGTGAACAGGGATACTAGGAGGTAGTGAGGTGCGAAGTTGATTGCACAGGCTTTTTGTGCCAGGCCACGCCCTGACCCAGACGGACTCAGTCGTCTGAGGCCGACTGGGTCGGCCTGGTTCGCGTGTGAAAGGTCTTGTAGGTCTCCTCAGGCAGAACCAGCCAGGAATAAACTCAAGATCAACAGATCATCATTTGACATGCCAGAGGTATTTTACAAATTGTTACTAAATACAACAGCTGTTCATGTTGACCTAAAATGGAAATAAGGCCAAAATAAACACTGTTAGGACATTCAAATGTCAATGATAGATCCATTTAACACTTACATAAAGCTGTCATCATGATTTTAATGAAGAAGGACAACTTGCCTTAAGAGGTTTTTTCCTAATATTTCGGGCTAAAGCTCATTTTACAATATTAAGTGCAGTGCAATATACTGGAAATACCAGTGGTAGCATATATAACTTGGTGAAGTGGTTCGGTTGACCATGTTACATGTCAGAGGCCAACATTCAAATCTTGCCTTTGCCCCGAGTAGAAGTTCATCAAAAGCGTTTTTCATTTGATGGTCTTGCAGGTTCTGGCTTGGCTTTGATGGTATCTTGGGAAATTAGATTCGATATAATTACATACAACGAGTATGAAAGTTGTGGGAGGGGTGGGGAGCACGGGCCACATGCAGCTCAAACTTGGCAGGGGAACTCCACACAGGTTTGTCAGAAAATCTTCAAATTCCTATCAATTATATAAAAGTAGTTCTCGAACCTCTAGTCTCGTCTGGTTATGCGACAGTGGGTTTTCGCTTTGGTTGCTCAAATGCTATGATCTGGTCATCTCATATAAGTGTTTCAAATGTACCTGACAAGTTGATCAAAATCAGTAGTAATTGCTGGACCAAGTTCCATGTGGAGCTGACCTTCAACATTTTCCCCACCTTGAATGACCCCTGATGACCTCCAAATGACCTTCAATATTTTTAGCTCAAAATATTGACTAAATATCCCCTAAGATTCAATGTCATAGCCCTCAAAGCATTTACTAGGTTTACTGCATAAATTATGAAAATTAGCCTATTCAATTAGCATATTTTGCATTGAAAATCTAATCAGTTCCAGAACACATGCCCCTCCTGATCCTTACCATGACTCCTGATCTCCAATGTACCAAGTTTCATGTAAATCCAACAATGTTTAGTAATTTGACCTCAGATGACCACTGATGACCTCCAAAATGTCCACTAAGATTCAATGTCATACCTCTTACAGATCTTGAGATTCTGCATTAACTAGATTTATTGCGTAAATTACGCAAATTAGCCTACTCAATTAGCATAAATTGCGCTGGAAATATAATCCTTTTCAGAACCAATGCCCCTCCAACCCAATACCAAATTTCTTCATCATAGCTCCTATGGTTCAGAAGATATGCTGTTCACAACCTGGGCTCAATATGCAAATTAGGCCAATTAGCCTAATGAATTAGCATATTTTGTGCTGAAAATCTAATCAGGTCGAGAACCCATGCCCCTCCAACCCCATACCAAACGGATGGACGGACACACACACGCCATAGTGTACCACTAAGTCTCCCACTGAACATAGTTCAGGCGAGACAAAAACAGTATTTGGTAATTTCTTTTTATTTGCACATTTGTCATTTTTGCTACGCTAGTTTGAAGAATTGGGCTTCTACTTGGTGCCCACAATTCAGCAAGATCAAATAATTTTGTTTTTTACATACTAGAGAGGCATCATACAGTGTACAATCTCAACATTCAATTTTACTCAGTACTACTAGTAATTAAAATTCAAAATTATGCTGAGCTAAGCAATAAGTAACACCCACGGAACTTTATAATATGTTGATACAATGGCTGTTGACCCATACTGTAGAATGAGCTCAAATTAGCATCAATGAATGTTTGTTGTTAAATGGTAATTTGATCATGACATCACAGGACTGTGGGAAGACCACTGCTGAGTAGACCTACATGTATTTTAAAGCCTGTCAAGAGTCACGCGGATAAGTAATGCAATTGTTAACAATGCAACCAAGCATACCATCATAAACCAGTGCGTTTGAGCTACATAGACTGCATTTACTGCAGTGGCGTTCGCAATACCATAGTGTAACACTCCATATTGCCATCAAGCACAGTTGCGCCGTGCCCCCCCCCCCCTCTATCGGAAAAATCCTGAAGAGGGAAAACTGGTAAGTATGAATGAAGTACAAAACAATTGCATAATTTCACTGAGTGATAAAGGGATACATATACAAAGATTTGAAAGCATAAAGCCATTGGAACAGGGATGATGGCAGTGGGGTGCTGCCCCCCCCTCCCCATCAGGAAAACAATTAACTGACATCAGGTAGACAAAACAAAAGGCCTAGATACAATGCAGGCAGTGGTGTAATTCCCGGGTGGGATTTATCCCCTCCACTTTGTGGAGATGCTCCCATTGACTTTAACATTTTCACACAGTAAATTTCTGCTTCGTGGCTTATTATCCCCTCCACTTTTTCACACAGATTTACGCCAACGAATGCAGTATGCAGTGTTGAGAACTTGCCAGAGGCCTTGCCAGAAAACTCTCCCCCTCTCATCAGGGAAGTCTACCCCCCATGATGGGATCGGCAATTCCTGGCACTACATTGCAACAATGAAAGGTTGAAACAGGTAAAAATTTTGAACTATATGAACTCTACTAAACCAGTAACATAACAATCACACGAAAGTTCAAAACGGAAGTAATCAAACAGCTACAATATGCTATGATGACCCCTTGAATGAGTAAACCTGGTTCAGTAAAATCAGTTAGCTGTAACCTGGTTCATATCTATTCATAGCAAATCTGCTAAAAATCTGCTACATTGGTCATCATCTACATCGTTATTTCAGTATGAGAAAGAGCAAATGAGGAAGGAATTAGTGAGACAAATAAGAGCAAACAATGATGGGAATAAATTTCCTGATGGTGTAAAATATCATTCGTGAAAATAACTTTCAGTTTCAGAACAGGATTGGGAAGATATTAAAATATATATGTCATAAATTGCAGGAATTAACACACAACTTAAAACTTATACCTAACAACAAACAGTAGTATTTATGTAACAGTACAGATCATTGTACACTTTTGAGCATTAACATATATTTAAATTATAATAAAATTGTCTGCTAATATATTCTATGTGTTGAACCTCTGCTACCTTGGGGTTCATTGTGCTAAATTTTAGAACCGATACTCATTTTTGAGATGTTGAATAAAGCAAAATGGTGCAATTCATATATGTTTGTTTGTATATTTACTCTTGAAAGTCATGTAAATCCATGATAAAACCAAAACATTATCTACAAGTCTACTTCATTGATGAAATGAGTTATACATGATTATTGCTCGAATTATAATTTATTTCCCTGATCAGGTAACCCTTGTATGTAGGTATAGCACATTTTGGTCGCGCGATGAAATTCTGCATGTTTTATTGTATATAGTGTGCGCCTGTGTGCGGTGTGGTATACGCACAGCTAGCTGCCCGGCAAATGAATGAAAACGAATTTCTCAGATGTCCTGCTATGAACATGCGGTCCGGTCATTAACAGACACGTTCGGTATACAGGCTAGCGTGTGCAATTTATAATTGAGAAATCAATATGTGGGTAAAAAAACGCATGCATGTGATATGACATAGGCGTAGCCTAAACATGGCTTTTGATCAACTGAAGTTGGCCACAATATTCTTAAATTAGGTTGGGAACTTCCATGAAGGGTGGCGGACTGGCGGCCAGATATTTTTTAGCAGGACAGGTGTTTTTTTGCGGGGCGGCAGCTAATATTGCGGGCGGTATGAATAGCAGGGCAGCCCACCCTGCTGAAACCACTTGTGGAGAACACTGGGTAAGCTGCAAGTTTTGAAGTAGAAATTACCAAATGAAACAAATCAAAACGATCATAAACTCTCAATTTATTTTGCCATTTTTCCCGTTTAGGGCAGGCTAGAGGCCCAGACTAGGAAGTTTGTGTTGCTAGGTGTAGAGTGTTATGTGCAAAATTCACTTAGTTGACTATACATGACAGCTTCATCCAAAGAGCTCGATGAGTTTGTGGCAAATTCGTAATTTGTGATAACAAATATAATTTGCCATAATTTTGTGCATCCTCCAATTTCAGAATAACAAAAGTAATGTGCCCGTAAAGCGTTACTTTCAAAGAATAAGAAAATGTCCCTTCATCTGATCCAAAATCTGCCCAAATTCTTCAGTATCGATTAGGGCTCGGCCGGAATGACTTTTGCTTGTCGATTCGAGAGCCCATGTTTTTTCACAACATCGGCCCATATCCGATCCGATCTGATTTTTTTTGCAATTTCGTTGAAATTTTTAAACATTTCAAAATATTGTAAACAATGTACTTTGTGACTTTGTGTGCACCGATGCAGTGTCCAGTAACTGCCAATTACTGTACACACCATACAGTCTGCAAAAATCTCTTTTTGGAAAATATTAAACTGGCAATTTTTGCTAATTATGAACACTGGCCTGTTAACACAGTTGCTTTTCAGGTGAATAAATATTGACTTTTGAGTGACCCAAATTTCTGATGCAAAATTATCCCCAACTTTCCTTTTCAACATCGGTAAAAATTGGTGCATACAAATAATTTTTCGTCGATCCAATGTTTTGCTGATAGTACAAAATACACGGAAGTTGGCACAGCCATTTTTTTCAACTGCACCACCAATTTGCCTAATCCTGGCCAACACCCACCCTGTTCACGAATTATTATTGTAAAATTTACTCCAGATAGTGAGACAAATTTTCCACTTTGTACAAAAATAGCTCCTGACTGGGACTAATCACCTTCCCAGAACTCTAAGATTTGTTGGGCACATCTCTACTGGGTACAATAAATGTACCAAGAGTACAAAATCCACATCATGAGTTAAATCAAGAGTGGTAGAGAGGTGTGATTATAGTTCTCATCATGTGGGAGGCGGAATCACCTGCCCTGGGCTTCCAAAGCAGGGAACAAGTGGCGCCCCTGGCCATTGTTTGCGCATTCCAGTAGTTAGGTAACAGCTGCACCTGCCCGTGCCACTGGAACTGGTCGAGCAACTCTGGCTACAGCATGTTGTTGAGCAGTGCGTGAACTATTAAAGAGGTGTCTGCTCACTCAGAGCGCCCAGCGTCTCAAGAGCGTCCAGCATGATGAGGGATAGAGCTATCACTGCCAATGGCTGGCGCTCTTCACTTACATCAGTTGTGAATATCAGTGTGGGGAATTGTTCTATTATTGGATGGCGCTCTTCCTTTACTTGCACCGTGCACGTCAGCACGGACACTGCTATGATAGTTCTCATCATGTGGGATGTGGGATCACCTGCTGCCCTGGGCCTCCGAAGCAGGATACAGGTGACACCCCTGGCCACGTAACGGCTGCACCTGCCCATGCCACTGGACTTGGTCGAGCAACTCTGGCTACAGCGTAGTGTCGAGCGGCTCGTGAACTAGCAAAAACGTGTCTGCTCACTCACGAGCATCCACCATGATGGGGGATACCTATCACCGCCAATGGCTGGCGCTCTTCGCTTACATCGGTCGCGAATATCAGTGTGAGGAATTGTTCCATCATTGGATGGCGCCATTCCCTTACTCGCACTGCGCATGTCAGCACAGACACTGCTATGATACTGTATTTCTCGTCATGCAGGAGGCGGGATCACCTGCCCTGGGCCTACAAAGCAGGAAACAGGTGATGAGGGTTGAATTACATTCTCAGTACTGCAATAAATGTAACTGTAGACTTAAAATGAGGGTAGGTAGTACTTGCTATGTTGGGTGTAAATTAGATGCACCAAACTTGGTATATATTAAGAAAACTGTTGGTGTTATAAACAGACTTGAGTTTGATTTTCTGATGGTATTTAGTGGGTATTACTCGAAGGTATAGAAACTTTCCAGGAGGTGTCTGTTGAAAGAAATTCCTCATGTTCTTCCTTATTCCCTTCTTTCCTTAGTTGGGGCAGGTGCAGGAGACACAGGGTCTAGCAAATGGGGTTGGCATAACTTGGGGGGAATGAGACATGTGACCCCTAGGTAATACCTATTAGCATGATTTTTTTAACATGGAAGGGAAGGCTAACTACAATACTGTATACAAGCAATTACATTGTTGCATAGGTGCAGGTCAGTGCTCAGATTCCCCCCCCCCCCTCCATACTTCCCCAACATACCACCAAGATCGCCATGAGATCTCCAAACCTACATAGAACATAAGATACCTGAGTGAAAGTGCAAAATGGGTCATTTTTTTCTCTCTACTAAATGCACATCATTGTATAATTAGGCCTTGGCCAAAGTAATTTTTTTGGCCAAACATGTCGGATGGGGTGGGGGGTTCCCCACAGGTTTAGAGGTTTAGACCTTGTGGCATGCAGCCACTGTGCGCATGAATAAAACATTGTTTTTACAGTTTGCAGGAAATATTTACACTCTAGGACTACCCTGGAGAAGTATATAGGGCATCACTGTAACAAAATACTTTCACTAATTTGGCAAATTTTAATGCTGGGCCAATCCGATGTCTGATCCGATATGTTGGTTGAGCCCTCATGTTTGTGAACTCTGAAGAAAAGTTCCTCAAGACAAATAATTGGACAAGAAGAGTTAGGCCAGACTACAGTATATGAATAGCAACCATTGAAAAATCATGAGTAATCCCCTAACGAGACAATCTCATAGTGCTCACAACCTGTTCCTCATTATACAGGGCTTGATGTTGATTTCACTAACTTATTCGAAACAATTTTCATGCCTCCAGTGAAAGTGAAACACCAATTAGATCGTCATCGAGGAACCAAGAATCACTGATTCCCTGTTTATATCATGTCTACGATTCATTTGTTCAGTTGGTATGCGAGCAGTTATTTGCCTTGAACGAGTTATCTACCTGTAGTTAGGGTAAGCACAAACAGTATGAAAAGTAACCCTATGGTCAAACCCTAACAAAGTTGATACACATTACATCGTCATGTCAATGTGTCAGCATAGTACTCAAATTTCATTGTAAAGTCACAGTGAGAGCAGTCTGGCAAAAAAATTATGCATCCAAATTAAGGACAAAAAGTTTAGTGTCGTAACTTTTCGGGAAAATGGAGGAGGGTCTTTCCTAATAGTGGCAAATCCAAAATGTCCTGCTGTCATGTCATTGTGTCAGCATACCTATAGTACTCAAATTTCATTGTAAAGTCAGAGTGAGAGCATAGTCTGGCCAAAACATTATGCATTCAAATTAAGGACAAAAAAGTTTATTGTTGTAACTTTTCGTAAAAATGGAGGAGGGTCTTTCTTAATAGTGGCGAATCCAAAATGTCCTTTGTTTTCAAAATAGCAACTGTTTTTGCATGCATTTTCAATGCGGTTACTGTTTTTGTTCTAGAGCTGGGACCCCAACAAACCCTCAAAATATTTGGTGCATGAACACCAAATCACATTTCTAAACCTAGGGTTATTCATTAGTATTCTGCAGTTGGACCAGTTCAATATTAAAACCTTCAGTAAAAGTTCAACAGTACAATACGTCAACTGTGTGGCCATTCTACAATTTCAAAAATATGACAATTTTTTGGACACATTCTTGGCCAACTAAAAAGTAGTGGCACAACTGGTTATAGGCCCCTAATGGATGTACTCCATTACAGTATTAGAGTTGTAAAAAATTGGGGAGCACCGGTGGACATCATTGACAGCATTCTAGGGCTCTTCCTATGGCATCCAGTCTAGACTGATTAACATCGATCAAGGTTTTTTGAGAATGTCTTAGTTGTCTATTGAACACATTTGTAGGTCTGCAGCATGTATGGCTCACTTATTTTGACAATGACAATTTCCCAATCCTGAACAGGACGTGACCGGAGCTGAGGCACTATCCCCAGTCGCGATGAGAAGAGCATGTGACTACCGACAAAGTACGATACTGTTTTGCTTAATTGGTTTGGACAGTTGGAATTCTTCATTTTCGCCTGCCGAGACCTAGTTTTGAGCGGAGGTGCGCTTGCGGTGAGAAAGGCACATGATCATGGCATTGATCACGACTGGTTCCATGGTGGAAAGCTTTCGAGTTGTTGCATTGTGCAGTGGTGTTCAAACGAATATGCCATAATCCGAAATTACCGATTATCCATTCCATAATCGGCCTGATTATTTGGATGAGACATTTAATACACATGTAGGATGTAGCAGTCTGTCGGTATCGGAAAAATCTACCGATAAAACAACGGTCGTACATTACCACATTACTTTGAACACTGTCAATTGCCCAGTAAAATATCTCTAGAGGCTCTAATTCTGAGCTATGCCATGTGGCTGTAAAATGCACTATTTTACTATTTATCCCCCCTCTCAGTTTTGATATTTCAAGTCATGTTCAATTGATTTTGGCATTAAATTGAAAACGTTTTTAGTTATCCATGATCGATCACGATCTTAGAAACAGAAGGCTAAGTTTGACAACTAACAATTGTCACTGCCAAATTTGAACTTATATTGTAATATAAACATGCATTGAAGTTCAGTAATTTAATATGTACTCTTACAGATTCAGCAGGAAGGCAAAAATCGGAGTTGACAACCCCACATTTTTTAACACGTAGTTATAATTTCACATTGTTTTGAATGGTTATACTTACGCAGTAATCAACATGTATATTGTTGAAAAATTCATACACAGTGCTCAAAAATGTTGTTTTTATGAAAATTCTGACAATTTGCAATGAATTTAATCCACATTCTAGTTTAATTAAAGTTCAGGCCATTTGGTAGATCTTAATTAGACCTAGCCTAGATGCTATGTTGGGCTGCAAACAGTGTGTAGAGTCTATGGGTGGGAAGCAGCTGTACAGTAAAGAATTGTTTCATGACCACAGTTCAGTTTTGTTCATTCAGTTCAGTTCACTGCTCCCCTCGGCTTGATCTCCCTCTTCGGAACCCCGAGTCAATTCTGAAAACCCTCCGGTTTCTTCCTGGTACGTTCCGGCGTCGGTATCGGCCAGGTTCGGGTCGGTCTCGGCTCTACCTTCGGTGTATACTCCGGTGCCAATAGAAGTACCAATGTTCCCCGTGTTCTCGGCTTGATTTAACGGGAACGGCGCCGGGTTAACTTCTCCGAGCGTCTGGGTGTCGGTAGCTCTAACCGCTGCCGGTCCTTCGGCCGTAGCTCTGCCCGCTGGGCTCCCGGTTGCGGCTTGTCGGCTCACCGGCCTTCCCCTCCTTGGGCTCTCGGCTCTTCGGCTCTCGGCTCTTAGCTCCACGGCTCTCGGCCCTCGGCTCTTTCCGGCAGCCTCGGCCCGCAACAATGCAGCAGCCTTGGCTTGCTCCTTTCCGGCAGCTTCAGCCCGCAACAATGCAGCAGCCTTGGCTTGCCCTTTCCCTTTTCCTTTCCCGGCAGCTTCGGCCCGCAACAATGCAGCAGCTTCGGCATGCCTCTTCACTTTCTTTTCCTCTCCGAGCCCCCGGCTCGTTTTCTTCTGGCTCCCAGAGCCGGTAATCTTACCCGATGTCGGCACTGTTCCGTCGGCTACCGGTTTGTCCTTCAGCTTGTCCTTGAGTAGTTTTTCCTGAAGTTTCTTTGCTACCCATTCCTGGATGGACAGCCACCGGTCTTTTGTCCATTGGATGCATATTAGGCATGTTTTTGCCGGCGTGCACGGGCGACATCGTGGGCAACGTTGATGTAAGTCCCAGGTAGTGAAGGGTCGATACCTCCGGCATTGGTCACACGGCTCCATATATGACTAAACATGAAACAATCCGGTCTTTTTGAATTTTTTTTTTTTTGTACCTAAAAAAATTTTCCAGTTAAAGTCTTTTGTGACGAGAATTTTCCGCGAATTTTTCCACGAAAATTGTCAGAAACCCAGTCTAAGCGAAGACAAAAAAATCACCTAACTGTAGCGAGCCTTGTAACACTTCGCTAATTGTCTAACTATTAACCTGGGCAACGCCCTAAACTAGGCTGTGAAAGTCTATGCCACTGTGTGTTAGGCTAGAAAGTTTGCCGACTGAGCTATAC
>JAODUJ010265615.1:0-10222 GCA_027564615.1 Psolus chitonoides
AAATGTTCGCTTAGTGAGAAGTTGACAACTTGATTTTTTTCCACAATATTACTGAATATACATTATAGAACCTTCCTGCTTCCGCTAGGTTGGTAAGTCGACATTTTTGCCCAACAAATGAGTAGGTAAGCAGAATCTCACGAGTAATATTTTGGAGAACAAATTGTATTGGTGACATATAATAAATTGTCATTTCTTATTAGAAAACAAAAAAGAAAGTCGGGGGCGCAAAGTATGAACGGCGCAAAGCATAGGCTACCCATTGCAAGCGCAAGCGCGAGAAAAATGGCGTACATTTAGGGTGATATATGATCAGCACACGTATAGAGGTCGTGTTGGAGGCAATGTGCTGATGTAGCCTATACATTTTGTTTATCAGGAATGCGTGAGATTTCGACGGAGAACCGGCGCGCGCAGCGCGCGGGGAAAAGACCGTGCTAGTCAGCTACTATGCGTGACAAATGCACAAAACTGGCTACTCTATCATCAACATAGCCAGAAAAACACTGTGGTAGCCATCTAGCCTATACCATGGATGTGAAATGCGCAAAAAAAGTTATGACAGTAACAATGCAGCTAGTGAGTGCACAAACAGTTTTGTCATGTTCGGGTACCATGCATACGGAATGCGCCAAAAAACACTCAAGTATTGCTACCACTGCTACCAGATGCATGTCATATCATAGTTTGACTCAGGCGTGTAGCCAGATATTTTCCATGGAGCTCGAGGGGATGTCGTTTATGGGACCTGGGGGAGGTCTATAAAGGGGAGGGGTGTCCTTAGATGGTCCTCAGATGCAAAATGGTGCAATGTGATTTGTTTATCCGAAGAAACTTGTGACTTTCTCGCGCTTATTTTTTGGGGCACTCGGGTCATGGGGATGAACCCGAACTCCCCCCCCCCCCCTCTGTCGTTCTTCGTTCTCTTTATATCTTTTTGATATAAAGATCTGGTGACGTAGCCACCTTCCCGTGGCTACGTCATTGGTTTTACTTCATCAAGTCTGATTTTATTTATCTCAGACTTAAATGACAGCCTCCTGTTCTTAGATTCAAACTTAGATAACTCGGGATTGAAACAAGCTTTTTGATGATATTTAGGTCAGATGTTTACCACACAATTCTGCGCCATTGCCTATTCCATAAACTGATAAAGAAATGGTATGGTTTGATTCTCCTTTAATACACCAAATAGCCTAAGCTTTATTCGCAATTTTGCAAATGAGTAGCATCTTGAAAAAAGGTGGGGCAAGCCTTACATTGGGCGGGCAAGGACCAAGAGCCAGTCCGATCCACTTTTGGCGCCTGGTCCTGTGGATTTTGTCAGAACTAGGAGCCATTTTTCCAAGACCAGGAGCCATTTTCTGACTCAATAATTCAAAAACTAGGCTAATGTCAGTTTTGGATGTAAAAAGTTGGGGGAAATGACAAGACCTGGCCGTATATTTGAGGCAAAGCAGGCGCTAAATCTCGAGGACCACCGGGTAGACATCGACTGGCGCCCTACTGGTGTAAGGCTGGGGGCAAGCCCCCCCCCCCCCCTCGTTCGATACTGCGCCAGTGAAATTCCTGTGGCCTATGGCCAAAGAACCTGATCTGAGGTAGTCAGCCTATAGTTATAGGCGGTAGGGTGTGTGAGGAGTGGTTGGTCATCTATTCCTGAGGAAGGATGCGGGACTAATTTCAGACCATGAGACCAGTGTTACTTACCACTCGATAAACTGACAAATTTCAAGATGACCAATACAAATCTTTCAAAATTTCGTAATTTTTCTCTCAAGATTATGTATTTCCAATGCCTGCAACGGTGTTCAAAGATGATTTGCAATATTTAGAGGTTTAATTGAAATACAATTATTGTAACATGACAAAACGTTATAAAACTACAATGTGATGGTAAAGTAGCCAAATAAGATTTTTTTCAGGGGCGGCGATCTGTTCTCAACATGGGGGGGGGGGGGGGTAATTATTTCCCGAACGCTTTGCGCATCAGAGCGGGGGTACAAGAGGCAGCCCATGCCCCCTGTTGGCGATGCCATGCGATTCGATGCCTTTGTAGTGGTCTCGGGTAATTCAATATTAGAGGGAAAACATGTGTGCGCATGGCGCGCAAAAAAATGACTAATTTTCAACCATATTTCTCAAGAAAGACCACTTTCCTGGCAAAAGTGACGATATTTCTCATAACTTTTCAGGAAACTATCATATTTTGTTTTACCTATCATAATACCACTAGAGTAAACTGGGTTGCGAAATTACCAGGGGCGATGGGGGTGGGTATACCGACGAGTGTACCAATCCCCCTCCCCCCCCAGTTTTGAAAGTAAACAGGTACGGTGCTGGCCATAAATTTGCAATGTTTTGAGAGGTTATAGGAGCTCGTGAAAATCATTATTGATAGTGCTCTATTTTGCATCTACACCACTAGATTTGTAGAAAAATCCCTCTCATTCTGCCATTAGACCCCTCCCCCATATTAGTGTTACACTTTTTATCCCAAAAATGTTGGATTGCCTCCCCCAGAAATTTGAGTCCCCCCCCCCCTATTTTCAAGTCTGGGGCCGCCACTATAGGCCTATAACACAATGTTGTTGTTGTTAACATTCTATAGTTTGTTCTACGTGCTGTAGGCCTACTATGTTTGAAGGTCACAACACGAGACGTCACGAACAATTGTGTAGCCGAACATGATCTCTGGAAGGGGTGGGGGAGAAAATGTTGAAGGTCATTTCGAGGTCATCAGGGGTCAGTTGAAGGCAAAATCGTTGATTCAAAATAACTTAGTTACCATAAGTTGGCCTGTATCCAAACTCAGTTGGTATAGTCTCACCATCTGGTGGCGAAAAATGTGAAGGTCATTTGGTGGTCATCATATCAGGGGTCATTTAAGGTCAAATTGTCAAAGATTGTTTGATTTAAATGAAACTTGGTAGATGTAGTAAACATTTGGTGCCCGACATTGTGGAGGTCATTTGGAGGTCATCAGGGGTCAGTAATTTGAGGCCGAATTTCCGAAGATTGTTGGATTTGTTCGAAACTTGGTAGATGTTGTCAACATTTGGTGCCACAAATTGTGATGGTCATTCGGAGGTCATCAGGGTTCATTCGAGGGTCAAATTTCGAAAGATTCTTGGGTTTCCATGAAACTTGTTTCTACTCTGTATCATATTGCTCTGTTGAGTGATAGTCGTCCATGGGGCGTAGACATCGATTTACAATAATCGTTGACACTGGATTTCAGCACTGTAATGAAAGAAGTGTGTGACCACGGAGCTCCATGGTGTGACTTACACAGGTAATCAATATGCTTTTCATACCATTGTACTGTTATTTCTGTCAATTATCTGTAACTCTATAGCATATTTTCTCTCATTTTCACCCTGGTAATTCGCAATTTATTATTCCATTAATGGATTCATTTACACCTCCTGACCAAATGTTCTATTGACTATGCTCGTTGGGAAGTGCGGACTACCACCACCTAAACAGTTTTCATCCATGGCCTTATATGCGCCCCATGAGCACAGGAATTCACACTAAAGGAAACTACATTTTGGACAGTATACATATGCACTGTACTCTAAGGCAAGTATAGAATGAAACCCTTTAATGTTTGTCAGGAAAGTGTTTATAGACGCACACACAAATTCCTCTGGATTTCAATCTGCAATGGTATTGCCAGAGATCATTTATTGTAGTGAAATTCTCATCTTTAATTTGCCCTCAAAATAATATTCCACACAAATAATATTCCCCCTGAACTCATAATATAAATTATGGGTTCCAGGGAATGGACTGCTGATCCAAACAGAGGTTGCCATGGTATCCAGCGTTGCCACTCGCGTTTCCACTTCACTTTTTTCAAAATAATGTTTTGCACTGTTTCACCTAGTTACTCAACTGTATGAGTCATGGTGGCCTGGACTGTCTCGGTTCTGTTCATATGTACCGCTGTGCGGTGCAATTATTTATCCCCCTTAGTAAGGTATGGGCAATCAATACCCGACGAATGACATAATATAAAATACTTTTTGTGTTGCTTCTTTGCTGTAAGCAAACGAACCTATGTAGTCGACTTGATTTATGTATGTATGTGTGTGTATGTATGTGCGTGGGTGCGCGTGCGTGTGCATGTGTGTGTATTTATGTATGTGTGACGCTCTCACATTAGGTAGGCTACGTGATAACTCAACAAGGGACTGATGGATAATTGTGATACCTGGTGTACAGATGTATCATGGTGCGAATGTGTGCCTTATTGTTTTTGGTGCTGACGTAAATGAATGTTAATCAGGTGATGCGGTCAAATGGAAAATTCTTTGATTCAGAATAACTTTGTAACCGTACGTTGGATCGCATCCAAACTTGGTAGGTGTAATCAATTTCGAAGGTCATTCGGAGGTCATCAGGAGTCAATTCAGGCCAACAGAGGTCAATCACTGAGAACTTTGTAACCACCATAACTTGATAGGAAACTTCAATTGAGTTCATACTTGGTGTGTGTGTTCATCACATGGTCCCCATTGTTTTTAGTGGCAGTCAAAGGTCAGTGAGGTCAGCAGAGGTCAAACACTGCAAACCCTGTAACAACCATAACTTGATGGGGCAAACTTTAATTGAACTCACACTTGATGTGTTTTTCATGGTGAGTACATGTTCCCTGTTGTTTCTAATGGAGGTCAACAGTCGTTTGCGGTCAACAGAGGTCAGTCAATGATAACCTTGAAACCACAATAGGCAAACTTCAGTTCAGCTCATATTTTGTTGGTATGCTCTTTACAGTTTCATTTCATTCAGCAAGGAACCATAGTGCCCATTAGGCTCTTGTTGTATTAATATTAAAGCTAGTGTATGGCCAATTATAGAATGCCCAAACCCACATTTTCAACCAGAACCCGTATTATAGAGTCACCATGCAGGCTATTTTTACCTTCCGTAACGGTTATACACTGAAGTTTCAGAACTTTGAGCATTGATTGAAGAATTTTTAGGTTTTGTATGACAGGTAAAACTCGAGTGTTTTCCATCATGATACATGTCCTACTAACTAAAACAACTTGGTAGGTTTGTAATCGAGGCAGAAGGAACTGTCCTTATTTGACGTTTAAATGTGATCTTATTTATCTTGGCGTAATAAACATGGTTCATTCAGAACGTAATATTTCAATCACAACAAATTTGATAATTTAGAATAATTATAATTGAATGGAACATCTCATTTTTCTACACCAATTTTTGTTCAACGATAACCTCAAAAACGTTCTATTGTTCTTTTTGGTTCGTTTTTTCAGCCAATCAGATGTCTTTACTTGTTTTTCTCGTTCACATTCTGAATTTTGAGACATATCCTGTAGGCAGCGTTATCTGCCAATTGGGATCTTTTGCCTCGTGTATCATGTTAGTCGGAGAGTGTGCCCATCTATAGAGGTTCTTCGTCGACGTCATATTGACGGCCAAGCGCGTGTCCCCGCACGTGCAAGCGCATTTTTATTTCGCTATTGTGGCGTATGCATTATGTGCGTATTTCGGAACAGTGAATAAAAAATTGCATCGGTTACTGCAACATGCTCGGGGACGCTTGACGCATGGCCGTCTATGTGACGTTACGTGAAGAACCTCTATTAGTATGTGTAATACGGTATGTGTATTTTCAGCCTCTTGCCAGCTCGAATCGACCGAACCAAAAAAAAAGCACAGTGTTTGAATCGATTGAAGATTGTGGCTAATAAAGCATATGTAATTTGGCCGATGCGTAGGCTATACTGTTTACCAAGATCTTTTTATTGGCTATCTGATTATATTAGATCGATTGTTGATAATCCTTTAACAATAAACCCTAACCTTTATTCCTGACCCTAATGGCCAATCAAAAAAATCCTTGTTAACAAGTGTGCTTCAGCTGATATGAAATTACCATGTTAGCTGGTCGGTGTTTAGGATACGGAATTTAGTCAAATGAATTATTTTAGATTATGGTCGGGAATTTGACTGGATGAATGGTACCATTTTCGAGCTTTTCTTGCCTATAAGGATGATAATTTACTTTAAATAATTGTGAAAGTTGAAAAACATATGTT
The DNA here is from genome assembly GCA_027564615.1 of Psolus chitonoides. Classification (NCBI taxonomy): domain Eukaryota; kingdom Metazoa; phylum Echinodermata; class Holothuroidea; order Dendrochirotida; family Psolidae; genus Psolus; species Psolus chitonoides. The sequence continues at coordinate 6,078 of JAODUJ010265615.1, forward strand.
TCTAGATTTAGTAAACGTCACATCCTCCTTTAAGCAGCATAGTTCGTCTAAAGTTTTAACAAACCACTGTTCAACGGGGATCTGAAATATTCGCACAATTCATACCTCCACAATTTTTCCTCAATATACACTGACCACACAAATTAATATCATAATCATAAAAAATTTAACTAGAAGCACGTGACATTTCAATTCTATTTATCCTTTTATTTTTGCTTTTTCTTGTTTTAGAACAATTCGAGCATCGTCTCAAATACTCTTCAACAATATGATTAACCTCGTTTCGTTAAATTAAATTAGTAAGCCTACTTGGTATATAAACCATTCTTTTCTATGAGCCCCCCTATTCATCACAATAATATAGGTTGACTAGACTGTCTTTTTAAAGTATTTCTTCCTGTCCTTTGTTAAAAAATATATATCGATGACGTAGATCGCTGGAAATAATGCACCAATAAAGCTGCCTTTTCTATTAGTTTCCTATAGATCCCTCCGTTGTCATGGCAACATATTGCTCTGAACCCATTAAAATCGAAAGATAAATTAGACAAAATAACATTTAGTCTATTATTCTTCTTTCTTGGAAGCCATTTTACCAGATTACATTATTAATCACGGGTATACTGGGTTGAAGATTAACCATTGATCAATCCATCTATCTCGAGGAAAAGTATGAGGAAAAGACTATCGCTCCAAATGATATAAAATTTGATTAAAATATTTATTATTTAAGGATGCATCTAGAGCACCAAGATCCATGGCGTGTTTATGACAATAATGTACACGCGCTAGTGAAGGCATCACTATAAACCCGTGCCACAGATCACTTTGCGCTTGTGTAGATTCTGGCAGTATAACTCTATACAACGCTATGATGTTATAACGTGTGTGCATTCTGCATGGGTGTAGGGGACGATGGTTAGTGGGCAACCCACCCCTCCCTCCTAAGGGGACGTAGTGGCCTAGCGGGGCCAACGCTAACACCTCTGTATGCACAAGGGACGGAATTTGGAACCTATTTTCATTTGTGTTAACTCAAGTGTTGTAACATAAGAAGTCCCAAAATATTTGGTTCAAACAAGTGAATAATATACAACAATATAAAACAATCAAAACATAGTCAAAATGTAACATGTTGCTATGGCAACAGAAATTCACTGCCGCGAGGGACGGAATGGAAAAAAGTGGGTTCAAGTGCACATCAAGCATTTCTTGTGATTCCATCAAAATTAGCCACAGTTCATTCCTTCATTTCATATCTATAACAAGCTCAATAACCCTCCTATTTTTCATGAAGAGCAATTTAGAATTTTGTATTGCTAACTTGCTATATTATGCAGTTTTACCCCAAAATGTAAGTGCGAGGGAGGGAATGCGAAGGACGGAAAAATGTCCATGTCAAAAATTTCCATTAAAACTCCAAAATCTCACATCACTTTCATTAGAAAAAGATGAAAGTATCTTTATTTACAACAATTTTCAGTGGTTTCGGGTCAAAATTGCGAATTGAAAAAAAATTCCTGAAAAGAATTCCGTCCCTCGCACCAATAAACCCCAAATTCCGTCCCTCGCACCAAATTCTGTCGCTCGAAAAAACTTGGCTCGCTTATCGCACCCCCTAGAGATTTTTATTTTTTCTTCAAACTGATTGAGTGGATAGTTGTTATCAATCCTTGATACTTTAGAGAGTTTCACAACAGAATTTGTTTCCTCTAAAATCTTTATTTTCGTGCAAAAAACGCGAGGGACGGAATTTTGACCTGAATTTTTCAATGATTTCCCTATATTTTCCTAATTTCACGAATGCAGTAGAAACTTTCATTCTGATCATTGTATGTCACATGACCTGAACTTGTAGAATACAAGAAAAAAATCAGACTACCACATCCCAATTCTGAGTTAGGTCATATCATTCAAATTCCGTCCCTCGCATGCAAATGATGTAATTTCTGACTATTTTCACAAATTTTATATACAAAAAACCGACAATTTTCATAATTTTTTGGGGTGATCCAATAACTTCAGTGGGGGTATATATTGAACCATAAATGATTTTTTCCCCATTTGATTAACTCAACTCATGAGATTTTTGGGTGACAAATTTTGGCTTTGGCCTAGCGGTAGGCAACTTTTGTTTTACTAGAACGCTAGCGCAAAACTTCATATTTTCAGGAATTTACAATTTTGGTTTAAAATCAGAGTTAGGGTGCAGAAAAAAGGTTAGGGTCGGCTCCCTTGGGAGAATGAAGCATGTTCTTTCATAATCCGGGGTGAAAACTAAGAAAAAAGATTCAGAACTTGGTTTTTGAAAAAGCATCACATAACAAGCAATTCGAAAACACTGAATGTTAAAGCTAATCGTACTGTCCTAGGCATTCCTTGCTGCGTTAAATGAGTAAACAAACTGTTTTTTCTGCATTCTCTAATAACTTGTTGTAAAACCACAGAATTATAAAAAAAAGAGAATGACGTCATGCCCAGTACACTGAAGCTCTGCATGACACACTAATGACGTACCGCCTAATTATGTTTCTTCAAAGTAAACATGGAAAATAATACCCATTCGTGATTGTTCACTGTGTAGTTCAATGCCGAGAACGATCTCATTTGACGTACCGAATACCACGTGACATAACACTAGGCTAGATAAAGCCCGTAACACTCGTTAAGTGTATGGGCTTTTACTGTGTTAGCCTTCTCCTTTTTATAATTCTGTGAGTGAAACTCACCAGCGTATATTTGCAACTTAGCCTCACAATTATAACATAATTATTGCACGATTGACCAATTAATACCTCATAAATAATTTGTCGTTTCGGCATGACGTCACCAAGCGTTTTCGATATACATAAATATGGTGCACAGTACATGAGTGACATAGCAGGCCACACCTGGTACCTACGTTAATTATAGTTCAAATTCTCTCATTACAATCTAGAAATATTGTTGACATTATTCAAGAAAGACCTGATGCAGTCCGTCTCAACAGGGAGGGGCTCTGTATGCACCGCCTCCGCACCATACAACCCTGTGATCTCAACATCCAAGAAGGATTTGACTGAGCTGACTGAACTTTTTTGTTGGACTTTACAAGCAATTGGTGAGACCACATCTTGAATACTGTGCAGGTATGGATTTCCCATTTCTCGAAAGATAGACAGATGCTGAAAAAGTTCCAGAGGACCAGGGCTACACAATTGGTTGGTTTCTCGAGTGACATGCATATCTTATGAAGATAGATTGAGGATTCTTGGTCTTACGTCGCTTTAACTGTGGCGCCTTCTGCTTCTGCTTCTTCTGCTTCTGCTTCGTACTCGTTAAAGACCCCTCACGGGTATCACAACGAGGATGTTGGTGCAAAGCGCAACAGTGCTAGTAATATTGCTTGGGCAATCTATAGTCTTAAACACCTCAAGACCAGGGCTCTCCTTATCAGCCAAGGATTGGTTATTCCAGTCTTTTATAGTTCTGGGATGGAAACTATTCTGGAAATCTGGGTATTTATGTGGAATCTGCATATAGCAGGCACGTCTTCCTGGTTTCAAAAGGGGAGGATTGGTTTCATTTGGGACCGCAACTAAACCATTAATAATTTGGTAGAAAAGCACAAGTCTGGCATTTTTTTCTTCTTCCAATTAGGGCTCCCATCTCAAAATCTGGAGCATCTCAGTGACGCTAGATTGTCTACAGAAATCACGAGTCACGAAACGTGCTGCCTTTCTTTGAATTTTCTATATTTTATCTTGATCTGAAACCTTATATGGGTCCCAGATCTGGACAGCATATCCATCGACATATAGGCCAATTCACGTATTGTTGGTAAGCAAGAGCGTAGGTTCCTGTATTCAGGAAGCCAAGGGTTCTGCTAGTCCAAGAACATATCCTATCAATTTTCGTGGACATTTGATTCGAAATTATTGATGGTTTTGGTGGTTTGTCTTTTAATAGTTTCTTTAAATTTTCTAGCGTTACAACAAATCGTGGCCATCGTCTTAAGCTACTGAGAAAACGTTGTACACAGTCTAGATGTCAGAAAATATTATTTTTCACAGAGAGTGGTAAATGAATGGAATAGCCTTCCAGAAACTGTTGTGACGTCGAAAAGTGTGAATGCTTTTAAGAATTTCCTTGACAATTTTTTCATA
>JAODUJ010265726.1:0-10222 GCA_027564615.1 Psolus chitonoides
AAACATTGTTAAAATGTTCTATCAACGTCATGATTTCCTACAGTATTCGATGATTCCACATATATTATCACGAAGAACATCCGGCAAAATGTTACTCTGGAATCTGAATATCATGCAAAAAACATAATCTTTTTCTTTGAAAGTAACCGATGCACAAACAATGAGTAAAAACATGTTCTTTCCACAATTGGCCATGACCAGTGCATCTGTATGGAGGTTTTTGCTGGTACCGAAGGGAACAAGCCTATAGTCCTTTTTGTACGTCACTCACTCTGTCACTCGCTCATTCCGTATGTCACGCCACTTTAGCTTGTAAACACCATAAGTCGATCATGCCTACTTGGATCACGTTCATACGTAGTATATATGTTCCCCATAAATGAGTACAATATCCCCATTGATCCCCATAGATCCTGTTCCAAGAGACGGTCCAAGTCTCGCAAGGGCACGGAGCACAGTGCACGGAGCAGATCGTGTAGTTGATCTCAGACTCGGTCCAGGAGTCGTCAATCCACTCCAGGAATAGATCTCGCTCCCAAAAGCGGGGACGGTCTTATCGCTGTCGATATTACCGGTCCCCGTCGGACCGTTCCTACAGACGGTACGATTCACGCTCCCCTCATCGCCATCGGGGGCCACCCCGCACGAGAATCAGTCCGGCATTCCCAGATACTATCTAGCAACTTTACCGAGAGGTGTCGCTCCTACGGGACCGCCTGGACCGCAAGAAAGCCTCCACGCAGGAGTCACTAAAATCGACTGCAACATATCAAAGGGCAGATACCCCCTGTCTTCCCCATGTAAGAGATGCATAAAGCTTACGCTTCTGATTCCCTCTCGGAAGGGACCTCGAGATGTTATCTCCGTGCACGAGGGCGAGTCGACAGCAGGTGGTGAAGCCACAAGGACGGTGGTTGATCACATGGAGGGAGAGGGTGCTCCGAACCCCGCTGAGGGGGTGCTTTGGAACCTCCCATCCTGACAGGCGAGCATATTGACGTGGTGCTGACGGAGGTAAACTTCTTCTTTAAGCTTGAAGACAAGCCGACAGGTACCCCGACGTCGGAAGAGTGACGCCGTGTGTGTGACGCGCGGGTGCAGGTCCTACCTCTCTAACACCTACCCACTAATACGCGTATATGGGCAGTTTCCATTGCTCCTAGACAGAGTCCTCCCGGTCCCGATAGCACAGTTTGATGCTATCACTCAACCCCACCCGTTAACCTACCGCTATATGGGAGCGTCTCTTCCTTTAAGAGCCAAGCTAAGGTGGTCACGGGGACAGATGGCTCTCAATTCCGTTTCTCCCTGATTAGTGCGAATATGTCGCGGGATATAGAGCACCTGCATGGCTCCGACAAGGCAGCTAGGTTAGGCCGTGAAGTAACGGCCTTCCAGCTTCTCATATCGGAGTGGCTTCTGGCATGCCCTCCGGACAAACAGGCCCGTTTCCAGGCTACCCTTGTGTGGGTAACGTTGAACAGTATTCCCGCATCACCAGGCCACAGCCCTCCGCCGCCGACTGATCCTTCTATTGCTGGAATCCTCCGGCATTGCAACAGGCGCGCTCAGCCGTTTCCCCACTAGGGGGTCCCGTTCTGTTTGGGGGAGCTTACGAACGGGTAGTGGCTGAGGCCGCCTCTCGTCAGGCACCCCTTTTCGATCGAAGGGTCGAAGCTCTAAGTCGTCCCGACCCAGAGGTCGGTCCAGTCCAGCCAGAGGCGGACCTCCAGGCTCCCGCCAGGTCACCGGTCCACCGTGTAGAGCGTCAGCGGCGTGCCCGGGGGAGGGTCCGTTGGAAGAGGATGCCCTGGTGGCGATCCAGGGCAGGCGGGGTTCCACACTTCCTCCGATTACGCGAGACCCGGTCTGTTCCGAGCGTGGTGTCAAGGTGTGTCACGAGAGCTTTCTCTGACCTCAGCGTCTGTAGTCGACTTCGTGAACTCCTGACCTTCCTCTGTGGTTCGGAGCAACAGACTCCTAACATCGGAAGTCCACATATTGCGGCCATCCTTACCGGGTTTACTGATGACAGGTCGGTTTTTTTCTGCGAAGTCTCTGCACGTCCGTGCGGGTGTTGGCGCTGGGAGGGACATAACAAGGATCTTCGGGTCCGCCTTACGAGTCAATGCTCCCGTGTCCCTTGGCGAGATTGTCACCTCCCTACAGTTGGCAGTCTGCCTACCTTGTTTTGGGAGCCAGGTCTTACACGCTTTGAGCCACATAGCGTGCGCTCGGCTTCTGGTCCAGGATTCCCCAGTCATACCCTGTCGGTCGGCCTCCGCCGGCATCCATCCTTGTCGGTTCAACGTAGTCTGTCTCCTCGTTTGGGGACGACGATATGTGGTGCCGCTGGTATAATAACAGGAAACGGCCCCTCCAAAGCGAGTGTCGTTTCGTGCCGTCGTCTTTCTTTGGTGCCGAGTGCGGGCGCTGCTCCGTTGGTATATTAATAAGACACGGCCCCTTCTTAGCGAGTGTCGTTCGCTCTCCTTTTGTGCCGTCGTCGTCCTTTTCGTTCCCAAAAGGTGGGTATCGCTTTCTCGTAAGTATCTCCACTCCACCAGTGGGGTTAATCTACACCATGAGTACCAAGTTAAAACTCAATTTGTAGGTTCCTGATAATGGTAATGGGTCACGATGGTACTCTGGTAGTGCCTCCTTGGGCCCTAAACTATTTGGACCCTAAAATATGTTGGGCCCTTAATTTGTTGGTGCCCTAATTTGTTGGGCCCTGAACAAAATTGGCCCTGATTTTGTTGGGCTCTAATGGGTTTTGGGCCCCTTCAATTTTTGGGCCCTAAATTTGTGCACTCTAAAATTTCGCATCCTTATATTTTGCACTCCAAATTTTGTAACTAAGAAATACAGCTCCCATTGGCCTGAAATTGTATGCATGAATAAAACTGGCTCGGGACGCAGGTGTTGAGTGTGAACATAAGCAAATTTGTTTTTGTGTGTGTATGGGGGATGTTTGGATACTTCAATTTTCAGGTATTAGTGGGAAGATGAACAAAGTTGTGCCGGGGGGTTAGAGCTGAATGGAACATGATGTTGTTGCATGATGTTGTTGCAGGGTTTCCATTGAGGTTGGCCTACTGTTTGTACAGATAAGCAAATTTTGATTGGAATTAGGGATTTTTATTGGTGCTCTTGTTGGTACTTTTCCCTTGTAAACACGCTAAGTCGACTATGCCTAGTCGGATCAAGTTCATACTTTGTATATATGTTCTTGATAAAGAGTACCTGACCCCATTTTTTGGGAGAGGTCTTAGATCATCTGAGGTCAACAGAGGTCAAACACTTAAACCATTGAAAACAGAAGTTCATAACTAACTGTGCTGATTAGGAATCTACTCAGGATGGAACATGACTTTGGAAAAACAACTGCTCTCCAGTCTCTACAACCCCTTAGACCAATTTCATCTTGGACCAGTTTATACGAGTTATGCCCGTTCTTGTTCATCACAAAATGTGTAGAAATGATATATTATGCAATAATGAATATCAATTTCAGGGTACATATTTTAAACTTTGATTTACCACCACATGCAAAGAAATATACCAAAATTTGGTAACAATTGGATGAGAGCTCAAGGGAAGAAACACATCTGAATGAATTTCCCAATTTTATCCCTGTTGACCTCAGATGACCGTTGACCAACAAAAAAATTGACAAGAATCATTCACACAATTTGAGGAACCTGTATACCAAGTATGAGCTAAAACTAAGTTAGAGTGTTTTAAAAAGTGTTCAGATATTGTCACCTAATGACCTCTGCTGACCTTCGACCAAAAATTCCTTAAACACCCTAAAAAATAAACACCCCCCAAGAATCATTATGAACAACTATAAAAATGTGCTATCTTCCCTCGAGGAGGAGTTCTACGCGTTTTTCATGTTTTCAGATAATGACCTCTAATGATCCCTAGTTCACCTTTGACCTGAAATTCTTAAACACCCCAAAGATAGCACTATCAGTGTATTATTATGACAAAGCCTCAACACTGTACCATGGAATTGTGGGAGAAGAAGCGATTTGCGTGTTTTTAACACAAACAGTAGGCCTAGGTTCATTATGGAAACCTTGCAACAACATCATGTTTCGTGATACATTTAGCTCTGACCCCGTAACACAATTGTGTTCATCCTCCCCCCAATACCCCAAATTGAAGTATCCAAACACCCCCCCCCCCCCCCCCCAAGGCTCAAACACACACAAAAACAAACACAAGTTTGCTTATGTTCACACTAAACACCTGTTTCTCTAGACAGTTTTATTCATACATACGATTTCAGGCCAATGGGAGTTGTATGAGCCATGAAAACCGAGATTCCCCCCTCTCAAAAATACCACCCTCCCTCTCTATTAACTAGAGAGAACAAAACAAAATGGTATACTCATAATTGTACATTTCAAACATGTAAGGTCAACAAATTGTTGACCAGGGGGCAAATTTACACTCTGGGAACTGTGGGAGCACTGCTTGGCCTTCATTTCACCCTAGCAAAAATGCCTGGAACGTTGACAGTTCAAGCCAGATTTGTTTGAAGCCCCAATCTTAAATTTTAGTTTGACAATTGAAGAAAAAATCTGTTTTTATTAGTTCATGATATCGAGAAGATCATAGTTTTTATTCAAGTTTCGAAGCAGTAATCCCTTTCATCAGCATTTTGTTAGCGCACAAAATTCAAAAATCTATTTTTGTAAGGCCTACATTTATTCAATTTTTCAAGTATCAACATATTTAGCAGCAATTAGTTTGACCTCAAACCACAATATTGACATGTATCATGGTTGGAGACATATCCAATACTGCCGTTGAAAATAGTTTGCACAATTCTACTGTTCAACTGAGTGCAATCGTATACAAGCTGCGCGTTCGTGTACGAGGCTGTTCGGGCGAAATCTTCCCAAGAATAAACCGGCATTCAGAATGTATTCTGCTGTAATGTGAAACCTATCAAGAACTCAAGAACGAAAATTTCACTCCTATATTACCTCAAATTCATGAGCTATGGGCAAAGCAAAAGTGTTAAATCTTCACGGCCGCCCGGCTCTCTCGTAATCAAATTTCCTCAAGTAGTGTTTGAAATAACGCGACCTCCTCTACACAACCAATCACAGCGCAGCATAGATATTTCCTTTCCGTGGAGTCGGGAACTGCCGGTTCCAATTGAATTTTAGTCGCAGTACTTTATCAATATTGATTACTGCTTGTCGTACAGGCTAGCTGATAATACGCGTATGTGGCCACACGAATGGAAAAAGCTGGGTGTATTTTTACTTCGTCCTTCGGTTCTGCGTGGATGTTTTTCTCGTTTTTTTTCAACTGGTTATGTCATAATCATTAGTAACTGTTAATGTGATGGTAGTTTTGTTTGCGTAGGCCACGAACAAACTCTGTCAACTGGTGTAATCTGGGAGTTGATGGGTTAAACTGCACTAAAACAAAGTATATATCTCCAAATACACTTCTGCTCACCCACTGTGCAGTATTGCCCATAGCTCCAATTCCCCCTCCCAACAATAATCCAAATTTGCTACGCACATTGTCCCCCCCCCCCCCCCTCCGGTACCCTCCCTAACGATAATCCGAACTTGCTAGTGTATATTAGATTCCATCATAGTATTACGAACTCTGTAATACTACGTTAAAGTATACTGATAAAAGAGAAAGATATCGGAGTAACAATAGATTGCCAGTTCAACTTTGAAGAGCATATGAATGAGAACATCAGTGAGGCTTATAGCATCATGGGCCTAATTCGTAGATCCTTTACATACCTAGACGAGAATACGTTCCTTATACTGTATGAAGCCCTGGTGCGACCAGATCTTGAATGTGCCAATGTGATATGGAGCCCATTTAAAATAAAACACATAACGTCAATAGAAAACGTACAAAGGAGAGCGTCAAAGCTAATTCCTGGAATGAAAGACAAAAGCTACGCGACCGATTACGAACATTAAAGCTACCAACTTTAGCATATCGGCGTATGAGAGGGGATATGATCGAAGTCTATACATTAACATCAGGAATGTATGATACAGCATTACCGCCCTTACTCCATGTATGCAGCAACGGCAGAACTAGAGGTCACAGCAAAAAAACTGTTTCATATCAGAGTATACAAGAACACACGTCAACATTTCTTTACAATTAGAGTGATAAGCACATGGAACAGTCTACCAGAAAATGTAAAAATTCTAAAAACCTACAAATTTTGGAGAGGAGGATAGAAAATTTATTGGAAAGACCAAGACATTTTATATAACTTTGAAGCCAACTTGACAACAAATGATGAGTATAATGATGAAGACGAGGATCTGAGTATAGTGGCTGACAGCCAGCGCTCAAGTATCTGTAAGAATTGCACAAACATACAACACATACCCTATTATAATCTATATGATCCCGTAGTAACTGTGGACCTTAAATTAAGGACTACACCTTCACTTCTCCACTCCCAATTTAGGTTTACAGCAAAAAGATAAGGACGATATGTTAGTGTATTGTTATGAAGACCTTTCGACGCAGTACCATCTAATATGTAGGAGAAGAAGCGTTGTTCGTGTTTTCAGTTTTATGTTGACCTCAGATGATCTTGGACCTCAATCCAAAACAACAGGGGTATGTACTAACTATGATGATTACACATACCATTTATGAGCTCAATTGCGGTTCGCTTTGTCAAGTTACGAGGGTTACAAGGCTCTCACTATTCGACCTCTGTTGACCTCAAGATGACCTTTGATCCACACAAAAAAACAGGAGCCATGTACTAACTACGATGAACACATGTACCAAGTATGAGCTCAATTGAAGTATGTCCTATCAATTTATAGAGGTTACATAGTTTATAGCATTTAACCTCATCAGATGACCTTTGACCTCAATCAAAAACATTAGGGATCATGTACTAACTAAGATGAATATACATACCAGATATTAGCTCAGTTCAAGTTGCCCTATTATGTTATGGTAGTTACAAGGTTTTCTGAGTTTGTCCCCTGTTGACCTCAGATGTAAAAGTAATTGAGAAGATTTCATGGGAAATCTAAATGATTTTCAAGGGTGGCTATATTTTCAAAATACACTGGACCGTTGCAATACGACAAATTCAGTCTGTTAGTGTACAGGATGACCCAGTACGAGAGCCCGGGCGCTGAGCTATATATAGGCTACAGTGCAAACTCAATATTTTTGTGCTGACAAATTTGAAATTGGTGCCTAATTTCACTTTTATACAGTAATTTGAGAGTTAATGAAAACCATTAGATGTTTATCATGCTTCTCACACATTTGGAAAAATAAAAATAGCTGGTTTTGATTGTGCAATACAGTCCCCAGAATGCATCAAATGCCAAATGCCACGAAATAACGTTAACAAATTCCATAATTTGGCCCTCCGACGACCATGCGGTCTATTTGGACCCTCCGAGCCCAAAAAAGCCGCCCTCAATCCCGGATTCGCCCTTTAGTTCTTTCGGGAGCAAGTGCACCCATTGGTGTATCTGTCTCCAGCTGGAACGGCTTCATCTAGCCTCTTCATTTCCTGGTAGCTCCTACCTGGTTTTAGGTGGTCTGGCATTGACTTTCTCTTCCCTCCTCTCGGCTAGATTCACTCAACTCACATGAACTCGGCTCCAAAGACGTCTGGTTCCGACTCTGGATATCTGTTCTACTCATAGGGGTTTCATACAGGCCTACTACACTGTTAACAAATTCTGTAAATTAACGGTAACTTACCAGCAGTTTGCGTTCATGACAGCCAGTAAGTTACCGTGAAAACGTTCATTTACGGTAACTTACTGGGAGTCATGAACGCAAACTGCCGGTGTAGTAAGTGTAGGTAAACTTGTTTTTATCAAGTGCAATTGCGCTCGAATCATACTGATAGGCTACTGGAACAACTTTACCCAAAGTGCAATTTTCGTGATATTACGGTAACAATCCTCATTGAGTGACTGAGAAACCCCCATTTTCAAAGTTGGATTCCTATTGTAATTTCCCTGGTGTATTGCAATATAAAATGAAATAAAATATTTTGGTTTCAAATACATACTTTTCTTGTGACAACTGTTACCACAATGTCCATCACATACGCATTCTTGGTTAACTTTCCTGCAAGATCCATCCGGGTTGCACGGTGTTTTACAACGTCGACCAGCCGCTAGGGCCACGGCAGTGTTACGAATACATGACGGGTCCTGTGCTTCTGGTTAATAAAAAAAAGACAATTAATTAGATGTCAATTAGACATCGCCTAATAAAAAAATACTACCGATGTTTAACTTAAAGTTTGATATAGTCCATCAAGTGAGGCCCCAAAATATATTTTTTTCACCAGAAAGGTAGAGGAATACCTTGACAATATATTTCAAGTTGGGAATAATCAGCTGTTCCGTGACGTCATACGATATTGTACGCTGAAAATACCTAAAAATCGATATTTTGTGAACTTGTTAACCAAAAAGCTTATCTCATGGGATGCTGTACAAAAACTCTTTAGCCATGTAATTCAAGATGCTTGGTGAACTTTATGATCTCATTTAAAGGTAAACTTCCCGTTTATGACGTCATAATATATGCAACAAACAGTGGCGATAGGCTACCAATCTCCCCTCCTCCTCTGGAAAGCTCCCACAAAATGCTCGGAATTTTAACACGCTGCGAATGGAGTGGTGAAGCACAACATTTGGTTGTTAAAAAGTAAATTCAGAAACTTATTTGGACATATTCCAGCTCATATGCTATCGAAATTGTAGGCTACTACATCGCACATGCTTCTAGCAACTTTTATCGTGTAGCCTATCCAATATCGTCGATGTGTTCTCGAGATAATGAAATACAAATGACAGTCACTGTTATTAACAGTACCTGATCATTCATGTCTCAATTTTAAACTAAAATGGATTGTAGAGATGGAGAGAAGCAAACTGGGTTGGAGTTCATGGAACGAATCATGTGACCACAAACCGATTAAAGCCCAATATGAGTAAAAAATGTAGAATTTGCAAACCTGATTTGCATATCTCTGACCTGGACACTCAATAACATTGTCGTATTCACGTAAACTGAACAAGAGCCGAGGGCTACGTGATTCCTTGCCTTTGGATTTAAAACTTTATATGTTTTCTCTCTGTTGACCTCAGATGACCTGATAAAAAGCACAGTGGCCATGCATCAACCATGATGAACATACATACCAAGTATCAGCTCAATTGAAGTTCACTCTATTGAGTTATGCTGTTTACAAGGTTGTCTGAGCATTTGACCTTTGCTGACCTTTGACCTCAACCAATAACAATACTATTGTGAACATGTACTAACTATGATGCACACACATACCAAGTATGAGCTTCTTTGAAGTTTTTTACCTCTGTTGACCTCAGATGACCTTTGACTTTAACAAAAAACAACAGGGACCAGGTACTCACTATAAAGAACATATATACCACGTATGAGTTTAATTGAAGCTTTTTTCATAAAGTTACGATGTTTACAAGGTTTTAGGTGTTTCACATTTGTTGACCTCGGATGACCTTTGCTTAATTAAAGTTTGCCCTCTCGAGTTGTGTTGGTTGCAAGGTTTTCACTATATGACCTTTATTGACCTGAGATGACCTGTGACTTCAAAAAAAGATATTGAGTATGTATTAACTATGGCGAACACACCTACCACGTATGAGCTCATCTGAAGTTCGCCCTATCGAGTTACAGCGATTACACGGTTTTCACTACTTGACTTCTGTCGACCTCAGGACCTTTGACCTCGACCAATTTTGTAGAGCCTATGTACTCACTACGAGGAACATACACTCCAAGTATGAACTTAATTGAACTTCGCCCCATCAAGTTATGGTCTTTACAAGGTTTTCAGTGTTTGACCTATGTTGACCTCAGATGACTGTTGACCTCAACTAAAACTAATAGGGATCATATACTAACTATGATGAACAGACATACTAAGTATGAGCTCAATCAAAGTTTACCCTATAGCATTACGGTAGTTACAAGATTTTCACTATTCGTCCTCTGCTGACCTCAGATGACCTTTGACCTCCACCAAAATCCACGCAGATCAAGTACTAAGTATGATGAACACACATGCCAAGTATGAACTCAATTAAAGTTTGCCCTATCAAGTTATGGTGTTTACAAGGATTTTACAGTGTTTGACCTCTGTTGACCTCAGATGACCTTTGACCTCTAC
>JAODUJ010265837.1:0-10219 GCA_027564615.1 Psolus chitonoides
GACTTGACTTGGACTTGCAAGAAATGACTTGAGACTTGACTTGGACTTGCAAGAAGTGACTTGTGCCCACCTCTGATAATTAATGTAAACTTAGATGAATATCCTACGATGTTGCTGTGTATGCCTATATACTATATAGTTTTTACCGTCTTTTTACTCCCTTCTTCGTAGGGCTAGGACGTTACCTTGCCGAAGCTCGGATTTTGATTTGACAATGTAGCACTGTATGACCGGATGCGTAATTTTGTTTCCCATGGTGGGAAAGGCCAATCTGCCTCAATCACCAATCAACATCTTGGCATCCAATCACGTGACGTTTTCTAAAAAACCATGTTCTCAATGTTTTTTGCTGATTTTGACGCCGGATTATGAAAGACTATGCTCCATTCAGCCAGGGAAGCCGACTCTAACCTTTTTTCTAACCCTAACCCTGATTTTGAAACAATTTTGTAAAATCCTGAAGAGCGATTTGGCCTTAGCCACAGCCCCCCTGGAAATAAAAATGAGGCTGATCCGATGCCCCTCCTGACATCAACCAATGACCCTAGGCGGACTCGAACTCATGATCTCTAGATTGGGAGTCCAGAGCGCTAACCACTAGGCTACGGCGTGATACTGTGTAGGCCTATATGATACATCATTTAGATTATTTCCGATTATTTCAGAGTCACTGTAGTTTGATGGCCCTAATTGATGTATTACCTAGTAATCGTCTTTTAAAAAAAGTCACAAAGCTGCCCGCTGCCCCATGGCTGGAGAGCAAGAGCAGCTTCCCTTGCTGCCCTCGTGTATCTGCCTACCAGTGACATAGGAATGGTCAAGTACCAGGGGCAACAAGAACATAATACGAAGACCGAACATGTGAGCGCCGAAGAGGTGAAGCCTTCGACGGTGGTCATGGGTCCTTCCCTAAGAAGTTTTAAATATTAGGTTCCATTAGATGCGATTGTCCAGCATCTGCCAGTCAGAAAAGGTACACAGTGAAACATATTTCTCAAACGATTGGGAGCCCTGTGGGATCCCTATGAAGGGGAAGGTACAGTCAGTGACATACGAAAGATCAGTTACCAGAGGCAGCAAGAACAGAAAGCAAAGCGAACCCGAACATACACGTGTTAAAGACGTGGAGCTTTTGACGTGGGACCCGTCGTCCCAGAGAATTTTGAAAATTAAACCCCATTAGTTGCGATATCCAGGTATCTGACAGCCGGAAATGGTACACAGCAAAACGTTTTCCCCCCATTCAGGCCTCTTTGTCTTCTACTTTTCCAACTCAGAGGGTAGATCATGCACACTCAATTCCAGCTACTCGTTTCAGACTTGGTATAGAGACTCAGGCTCAGGTTTTTTCGGATTTGCATTTTCAATAATTTCGGCGATGCGGTTAATGATAATAGCCTACATATGTTACAAATGTGTAACCACACGTTAATAGCTGAATATCCATTCGATTCAATGGACAAGTGACATCACCTGGCGAAAATGGGGACACGAGTCAGCATTATGCATCAGGAACGCGCGAAAAATGGGGTTGTCCCAGAATAATACCATAATACAAAACAACACAACAACACAAGTTTTCCTATCATATGTTTCTTTTCTTTTTTCTTTTCTTTCTCTTTTTTCCCTTCACTTTTTTCACCCTTCTGTTTTTGTTGGCAAAAAAAAAACAGGGGAGGCAACTGTCTCGCCTGACCTCAATGTGGGTACGGCCCTGATCACTCAGTCATATTATGTTGTATAGTATTATGAGCTTGCTTGACAATGGAAGACCACTGCGATCTTCGATATCGTGCGTACATTTCGAAGTTAAGTATTGCGCAACTTCTACCCAGTAGATTGCGCAATTTCTGAATGTCCCGGTTTGAAGGGTCCAAGTTCTGGAAATGTCCCGGTTTGAAGAGTCCAATGGTTGGTGTGTCTGCTACCTTTATAATGTCTTTGGGGAACTATATAAAGAGACTCTCGGGAACTTTAGTTTGATATTTTTGGGGTAACTGTTGGTCTCCAACTCTCCATGCCGTTAACAGTGCATATAGAGGACTAGTGTTGTATTGTCGGGGCTTGCCCTTCGAAAATAATATATGAAATTGAGTAATTTGAGTTTTACGGAATTATTTACAGTTGGTCAGAAAAAATATAATCTCGAAGAACACCATAGTTATACCGCCGTATGAACTAATGTATGTAACATATCTAGCGCGTGAATATAATTTGACATGTGACCGATGTGTCAATATGATGACATAAACACGGGGTGAAAGATCTCCAGAGGATATATTGCAGTATACATCGTAACATTACAGGCTCTGTTTTCTTTATGATATCCTAAAAAGTACATATTTCCTCTTCACAATTGGCATATCGCATTTCATTGCGTGTATATCAGCCTACACTGTGTATATAACGTGTATGGCATTCACCATTTTGTAAGAGTGTGTACGGTGCATAGTCCGACGTCAAAAGTTAACGGAATATGTACGCCTTGGCTGATATTACAAATCCGAGATTATTAGAAAAAAATATTTCTTTCACATATCCGAGTAATGAGCTCACATACCCATGTTTTTATTTTAATTATCTAAATGCCAGAGAAATAACATGCAACTTGCATGCTGTAGCAGATTCCCACTCTCTGATACCTTAGCCCCAATAGAAGTGATTTCACATATAAGACAAGTACTCCAGAATCTGTGGCCTGCGTGTTTGTTTTTAACGCTGAGCTGTAGGAGGAGTTCTGTCTTGAATTTTGAGGAGAGATGATCCTGTAATATTGCATGGTATCGATTTACCTTGATTAGCATAATTTTCTTCTCAAATTGTACAAGTCAAGATCAGTGTTTCATCGTCAGTAATTAAAGAGCATTAATTATCACAACACGTTTCTCTATTTCAGTGTTTATGGAAGGCCAAATTAGACTTGAACTAAACCCTTTACCTCCCAGACAAGTGAAGGAATTTGACTTTCCCTTTTAAAAATATTCATAAGATAATTTGGAAGCAAGTTAAAAATGATCTGTAATGGAATTTGGAAAGCCAACAAGTCGAAGAACATATTCCGCCCAAAAAAAATCTGTTTTTTCGGCTTTCTTTAAAAAATAGGCCCCAATTCCACATTTGATTTCACTTTCTTCTCAAACCTCGATAAATTGATGCAGAACACACCCCCTAACCATAATCCAGGTGTTTTAGGCCCTCAAAATAACTTTTGGTGTTTCTATGGGGTTTACTGTTGAACAAAAAAACACATTGCATTGACTTTGTGTGTGTACCAGTTCCGCGAAATGACGTATTGCACTATATAAACTAAAATAAAACTGATAGTGAAATTTGTTCAGCCTAAATTACTCCCAAATAGCCCTACACATATCCCCTACAACTTTAGGGGTATGATTATGTTTGTAAATATGAACTACGAACCAATTTAAGCCGACTGTTACAAGTTATAAGTCAAAGGTCAGGCCGAGGTCAATCTCCTATTCACTTAGTTTGCTGAAGTGTGAAATGAGTAGCAGAAAATCTCGACACCCACTCAAACCATTTTTTGTTTACTAAAACAATGGAATTCAAGCTGAAAACCGAATGTTTCATATAAAAAAAAATGAGTATGGTAGGGTGTAAGTTGGAGGATCTTTGATTTTCTAGTTGCGGAGCCATTTTTGGCCGAAATTTTCAAATTTTGAGGTCAGTAGGCCAATAGAAGGCTTGTTGGGCTCAGAATGTGTTCTATAACATGTCTAGCAATAATAAAACATGTTAGTGGAGTAAACAAAAACAAATGGAGCAGCTACATTTTTTGAAACGAGGACCCCCTTTTTAGCCACATTTTCAAGGTCACACCGAGGTCACCCAAAGGTCAAGCCAAGGTCACGTGATGTTCCTTCACAGTGACACCCCTCCAAAACATTATATGAAAGCCCCATGTGTTCTCCTTCAAATAAAACCATTCTCAGGGCTGTATATAGTTGCTATCTCTTGCAGTGAGGTTTTGAAAACCCTCATTTTCAATTAGGCATATTTTGCGTAGCTGGGAGGTAAGGGGATTTCTGTCGAAAATATTATTCAATAATATGTTGTAAAGACATTTGCTTCATCATTCATCGGTTGAAAACTTCTCACGAATATATGATATTATGTTAGTTGCTTCATGTATATGCCTCTTTCTTTAGAAGGAACTGCGAACATGAGTCCTGACAATAACCTGTGGAGTAACAACGGCAAACTGAGCCCAGAAGCTTTCCTTTCCGCTTATAATATTGGATAACTTATTTTTGGATTAGTTATAAATAACATACCTTGGTGGTGCCTGCTTGATCTGATACTTGGTACAAGTAATCATTTAAATTTCTCATAGTGAATTCATAACCTCTTATTGTGATTGACATCAACCGGGATAAAAATCTAAAATTCCATGAAACTAAGTATCTTCTGTGAGAGTTAGTGTTTGTAGTGTCTTTATACCGCCTTTCAGTCAGTTTACATGCAAGGGATCGCTGGCCCTTATTTTGGCTTCATGGTTAACAGTCCGGGAGAATCTCTCCTTCGGGATGCGAGAGTTTTTTCTTTCACATGGGGCCTTCATTACCCACAATGCAATTTACCATTGTAATACATACAGTATGTAAACGCAACCTTGAATCGAAAAAGAAGAAAACGAAGATGTTCGGGGGAAATACTATTAGTGCAGTCAGAGAGTATGCATACAAATTAAAACATTGACCGTGTCACATTTTTTATTCACCGTAGAAGTTTTGGTGAAAATCTTCAAGAAGTAGCGCCTCTCCTGAATTTAGCCTAGTTGTATATTTTCCAGGCGCGGATCCAGGTGGGGGCTCAACCGAATTGAAAAAAAAATGGGATTTTTTTTGTGGAAAAAAGTCCTTATCATCACATATGAGGGCTGCTTTTTCCCCAAAATTTCCCGGAGAGACCCTCTGGCTCCTCCGCCGTAGACGCACCTTCGGTGTTCGTATGTGTTTGCTCGTATGTGTGGGCGAAGCCTCCGCCCTCGAGAATGAGCCGCCTCTTTCTCCAAACCCTGTTTATCCCCTTGGTTGTTAACATCCTGTGCTTGCAGAAAGCCTGTTTTGCCATACCTATCCGGGTCCGTTCTAATTTCCTTCTCGCAGTTTCCCTCTTCCTTTATGATGCTTCAACGTATAGGTGATGAATATATGTATGGTGAAAAAATAGCAACATAGTACACATCAAGACAAGCCCTCATTCTTTTCTCAAATAATTCGAACAGGATTTTTTTTAACCTAATCAAGCTGGTGATCACTTCTAATTTCAATGTAGTGACGTTAGTCATCAACACCAACAGGCAAATCCCGGTGATGTTCGCATTCGCGTGGGTTTCTTCCCCAAGCCAACTAACGTGGGTTGACAAGAATTGGCAGCTGACCTTACATTTAATCAAGTACAGTTTTAAATTATTCATCTAAGGATTGCTCAATTATACTAATCCTGTGCATGACAAACGCCTGATTACTTCAGATATTGTCCATGCAAACTGATGTTTGGGGCAAAGATCTGCTGCTCTCTTATGTTGCGTTACAAGTTAACTTCACGTCGTCTAAATTTCATTTGGTACACTAGTATTAAAGAATAAGTGAAAGCATAGGAGTATATAGGCTATTACACATAAATTTGTTCAAAAACCCTCGAACGTGTTGCAAAGTAGATTTTTGTAGGTCCTAGAGCAATAGATTTTCGAACTTGGGACGGAGAAAGAGACTTTTGCTTTGCAACTTGGATGATATCATGAATTATCAACCTTTTTTTTCTTGTGCACCAGCGAGTGGTTCTCACCCCCCCCCCCCTCCTCCCACCATTCCACTTCATCAATCCGTGTTGATAGTGAGCACTGTTTATTGACTTCATTCAGTATAATGCATTGCTTTTGTATATATCTTTTTTTTCAAGGTTACAATTATTTATCCTGTAACTTACAGTTTACAAAAAAATACTAACTGTACTCAGTCTGCTGCGGAGACCAGGGCACACTTTTAAACAATACAATGAGCCTAACTGGCAGTATGACTCTGTCCCAGTCCGTTTACATCTGGTCCCAAATGGGTCAGTTTCAGACGTAGGCCTTACAAAGCGACCACGCTTTTTAATCAGGATGTCCGTTACCGTAATTCTACAACCCCTTGCTATCCGTTATTTCATTTACTCGAATCTGATGGGTCGATTGGCCAGCTCTAGCTATCCGTTGTTTTTGCAATAACGGATGGCTAGCCTCATTATTATGCAAAAATCACATTTTCATCATTTTGGGGGTTGTAGAATAGGAATAAACAATTTTTCGACTTTTACTGGTAAAAAACAATCTCGACTCTCACAATTGCAGTTTATTCCTTAATTGAAATAATACTGAAATGCAGCATCAATGGTTTGGTTTGGCACGGCTACCGACTCCCATTCACCCCAATTCACCCATGGGTCCTTGCGTACCCCACCTTGCCTCTATTCACTCCTGAGAGTGCATATGCAACCGCACCCTGTTTGGGAACAACTGCTTCAAACGATCAAACAAGTTTACAAATGTTAACAAGTATTCTATTAGTGCAGATGGTTTAAGGTGGAAGAACACACGCAAGAATAACGGTTTATACGGTACTACAGCAAACTGAAAGGGCGTAGAGCTATATGTTATAGGTGAAGCACTGCTCCATGCAAACCAGGCCCGTAGCCAGAATTGGAAACACCCCCCCCCCCCTCCACAGTAAGCCTCGTGCCCCTCCTGCATGACATACAAATATAACAAATCAAGGTTGGTGATATAAATTTTCAAACAGTTATATTTGAATATATGTTTGTAAATTAGTATTTCTTATGTTGCTGTCGTTACATAGGCTATTAATACACTTTTAAAGAGTACATGTAATATTACCTTCAGGAATCTGACAAGAGTGTGTAAATTCTACCTTAAAAAGATTGAAATGATAGCACCATTTCGTATCTAAGCCCCCTTTCAAAAGCAAAACAATCTCAGAAGCGAGGGGGACGCCCTCCCCTTGGACCCCTCCCCCAAGACGGCCATCAATAACATGTGTGCCCCCTCTTACTGATGCCAAGCCCCCTGTACAGAACATCCTGCCTACGGGCAATTTCTGGATACGCCACTGATGGCATAGCACCTGAGGTGTTGGTAGTTTTACTTGACGTGTGCTTCGTTCTTTACACCAACTTGAGGCACTTGAAGTGTGCTGGTCTTCCCTAGAGCTAGGTGTGCATAAGTTGTGTTTACCTCACCTGAGGTGTGTGTGTAGCTCTACTTGATGTGTGTTGTTTCACTTGAGGTAAATGTACTGCAGTTGAGATGTGCTCAGTTTCACCTGAAGTGCATTCAATAGAATTTTACAATGGAATCAACAGCTCAGGTGCTATTGATATTTAGATCTGTCACGATATTGTCCCAGAAAATCACCAGGCGATGAAAAAAAGCCCAAAACGTTACTCTGCGTAGCGCCCTCGTCACCTGAACATCACTCTGCCAGACATGCCGCAATAGTGACAGTTGAAAATGCTTTCGGTTCGGGCTGTGTCAGGCAGACCAAAAATCACCCGATGACGACAGAACCCGATATGCCCTAATATAATACCCGTTATAAGCAATAATGTCTACCGCCTTGTACTCCTTGGTAAAGTAGATTAATTAAAGAAATAAATTGCTCAT
Organism: Psolus chitonoides; assembly: GCA_027564615.1. Taxonomy (NCBI): domain Eukaryota; kingdom Metazoa; phylum Echinodermata; class Holothuroidea; order Dendrochirotida; family Psolidae; genus Psolus; species Psolus chitonoides. Next base: position 7,685 of record JAODUJ010265837.1, read on the forward strand.
GCATGCACTATTACATATAGTGTGTATTATTTCTTCCTAAATGCTGTATCTATTTCAGAAAAACTAAAAAAACGTTACTCTCTCTCTCTACCGTCCTCTACTCATTGATAAAGCAATCAATATGCCCTATTACATACAGTGTGTATTATGTTCTTCTTAAATGATGTTCCCATATCAGAAAATCAACAAAAACGTTACTCTGTCTACCGCCCTCTATATTTTTATTCAGTACATGGACTATCACATATAGTGTGATTTCAGAAAACCTCAAAAAACGTTACTCTCTCTCTTTATCGTCCTCTACTCATTGGTAAAACAATCAATATGCCCTATTATTAAAAGTTGGCTATGCACATTACAGCAATGCAGTAACACCTTGCAGCAATACCCACTCTCACCCTCCCACATTGCATCAATACTCCTCCTCTCACTCTCCCTAACAATAAGCCAAACTTACTTATACATTGCACAAAGAATACGTTCCCTATTACCCCCCCCCCTCCCCCCGCCCCGTCTCCATAACAATAAGTATGTACATAGTCTATACAGTAACACATTGCAGCAACACCCCCTCTCACCCTGTCGCATTGCAACAATACATCCTCCTCTCACCCTCCCTGACAATAAGCCAAACTTGCTTATAAATTCACATTGCACAACCCTCCCCTCCCTCCCCCGTATCCCTAACAATAATTATATTTCGTGATCTGTTCCATTACATATGTAGCCTACAGAGTCTATGCAGTGACACATTGCAGCAATATCACACTCTCACCCTCCCACATTGCAGCAATACCCTCTCCTCCACTCACCCTCACTCACCCGCCAAACTTGCTTATAGATTCACATTGCAAAAAGAAAAGCCAACATTCCCTTTTCTCCCTCCCCCTCCCCCATCTCCCTAACAATAATTAAATAGCTCCACACCCTTCCTCTCTAGCAATAATCCTCACTTACCAAGGTGTGATCTGCTCCAATAAATATGTACATAGTCTATACAGTAACACATTGCAGCAATACCCCCTATCACCCTCCCACATTGCAGCAATACCCCCTCCTCCACTCATCCTCCTCATCCTCCCTAGCAATAAGCCAAACTTGCTTAGAAATGCACATTGCTCAAATAATACATTCCCTATAGTCAACACAGTAGAATATTATCATGAGCGTACAGCTGTAACTGAAAAAATTTGCAGTTTTGTATTTTAGGAATTGTTGAAAACAATTGTTCATTATAAATTACGGTCTCCTAGTAACCTTTGACCTCAAGTTAATCCTATAATTGCGTCTAAATAATTTTACTTCTAGAAACACCCCTCCCCCATATTCGTGTTATGTAGATATCCGACACCCCCTCCAAAAAAAAAGGATTGGTTGCCACCCACACTATCACCCTCAACAAATTTTCAAGACTGGCGCCACCACTGATCATTGTCCCACGACATGGTAATGTATTACTTTTTTAGAGCATTACCACACTTTTCATTTCAGCAACAACCAGTAGTCCTTGGTTCGAGTGACAAACCACCCCCTTTACCAAAACAAGGTCCTTCATTCAAGCATAACTCACATTTGTAATGCAAGATCGCCCTATGTATTGCCAGAAAACTGCCTAATATGTGGAAAAGTTTATAAGAGACTAAAATGTTCAAGGACTTTGAAACGACCGAGAGAATTCCTCACCAGGGACGTCGCTACAGGGGGAGGAGGTGTCTCATCTCCAATCTTGGTTAAACTGACGATAGTTGGAAAATCGGAGTGCAGCTTTCGAAACTACCGGCAAGTAGTAAAAATGTACTATAAAATAAGTAAGAATATAAAAATTCCGACTGCCGACAAATCTTTTGCGCGCGCGCTTTGCGCACAGTTTCGCTCTTTGTCTTGTTATTTGGTGTTATTTACTACATGGCTCTCGAACTATTCGTAAATTCCTACTCATGCGAAAATAAATATGTGAATGGATTTTCGGTCAATAGCTATAGTGTTCGGGTCAAGAAAATAAAAATTCCGACTGCTAACATTGTGGTTTTTTGCCGGCGCTTCCCGCGCGGTTTTATACTTTTTCCTGTCATGTTGTGTCACTGATGCACTCCAATTTTCCAACTACCTGTTCGTAAACTACTGCTTATTACGAAAGTAAAAACATAGACTTTTTGGACAAACGCTACTGCTAATGGACAAGGATCAGAAAACTAAAAATCCTACTTCCGACACTGCATGTTTTCGCGCGGCTTCGTTGTCATACCTTATGAAGTGTTGGCAACTTGGCACCATAGACTAGGAGGCTGCACCCCCCCATTCTGGCAGAATATACGCTCATTTTCGGGCAAACTTGTAACATATTTTGATAGCACCCCCCATTGGAAACAGTCCCGTACGCTTATGGTTGACACTTACTTCGACTTTATCGCAGCATTCGATACCATTGACCACACAAAGCTGAATGACAGCCTCGTTCTAAGATACGGTATTACTGGTAAAGCACTTGAGTGGTTCTCTACTTACTTGTATGGTCGAACTCAGTCGGTTGTCATT
>JAODUJ010265948.1:0-10219 GCA_027564615.1 Psolus chitonoides
AGGGCGTAGCCATTGGATCAGGGTCAGAGTCCCTTAACCGAAGAATAAGGAAAAACAAAGGGAGGCGGGCGTCGCCCAAATAGAGCGGTCTGTGGGATCCTGTTGTTCTTGCTGCGAACACTATAGTGTCATAAATACGTTGGTATTGGTGTGGGCCTGCCGATAAAAATGACCATGGCCTGTATATAATTTGAATTTGAAGAAAAACAATCCGACTTCAAATAAAATGAGACCTGTATGTTGACATTTGATCGAGGTAATATCGCTAAACATGCTTTACTATAATATAGGAATATATTATCCTCTGCTATAGACCACAAGGCGGAGCCGATCAGGGTCCGTCCTCTCCATGGTGAAATTATATAATTCGATAGACCGGTAAATCGGATGTTCGCATGTAAGAGCGCCCTCTAATTTTTGATAAGATATAATCGTAGCCTAATCCCTAGATCACTGAACTTTAGTTGTGCACCCATTCACGTAACACTCAACCACGAGTTGCATGCAGATATATATATTCCTCGTAAATCGGCAACCCCAAACTTATTTGCAGAAAGACTTATTTTGAACTAGCCTAGCCTATTAGGTTCTGGGTTTATTTCCACACAGAAATGTCATCACAAAAGGCAAAGAGGAGGTTATAATATTTACTGGAATCACACACAATTTCGAAACTGTCTTTCTGTTTGGGGTTGCCAACATGCCAATTGCCAAATCTGTTACCAAGCTGCAATATTTTCACAGACCACAGATAAGATCGGCAGTTTCAGGCTTATTTCTTCGCAAATTAAGGATGTTAAGTGTGACGTAACACTGGAGTGAACAACAACAACAAACTAAATGTAAAACATAGGATATCTTCATTTAGTTCTTTGATATAGGTAAACAAAACGTCATCGGAGTGAAAAATGAAACGTCACGCTTAACGTCCTTAATATCGGCCCATCAACAGAATGTCTCATATAAAGGCACATGCAGGGTTTGTTTCAGCTACAAAACTAGTTTATAATAATTAGGATTTTGCTTCCGTCGGAGATTCAATTGATAGAATTTGACGAAAACTTAAAACCAGATCCAACGGTGTCTCTCAGTATCTCAACAAACTAATGCTCCGGATGAGCCGAAGGTGGTTACAAAGAAGTCCAGTTTGCGTCTCAGCCACGAAGTTGAAGTCCATGCCTCGCTGGAATACAGCAAGACCGGGAGCACAAGAGAGCTAAACACTCTGATCTTCGTTTTTCTGCTCAGATGTCTTGAACGCCATACATCTTTATCCAGCGATCTCATGGCTCCATGTGCCAGGCCAAGACGTCTATCGAGTCCAGCCTCGCAACTAGCGGAGTCGTTGATAACGCTTTCGAGGTAGATGAAGGACTCAGTGACCTCTACGTTCTCGCCCTTCACCAGGCTTGACAGCGGCACTTGACAGCGGCATCTAAGATGTTCCCAAATAACTGAATCTTGGTTTTCACACATGAAAATGCAGTCCAAGCGGACCTTCCTCCTCGCTCAGTGTTTCGAGTGCCTCCACCAGAGAATACACCAGCTCAGCAAGCAAAGCAGCTCCATGCGCGAAGTCCGGATGGCATCCGTGACTCGACCAATAATCCAGTCCATACAAGTGTTGAAAAGAGCAAGGACCAGTGTACATCCCTGCCTCACCTCTGAATCAACAGGGGGAGTCAGAAATACCACCAGCACACTTAACAACACTCTCAGTCCCAGAATATAGAGAAGACACGACACCAGGTGCATAAGCTGTGGGGGTCTCAGTCCTATTCAGGAGAATCCTCGCGAAGACCTTGCCTGGCACGGATAGGAGCGTAATCCATATGTACTTGTTACAGTCTCGAGTGTCACCTTTACCCTTCCAGATGGGGACTGTATTGCAGATCATCCGCAGTTCTCCTTTAAAGAATTAATAAAAGCTTTGAATTATACTCGTCTTCGTGTATTTATTTCCGCCATCTTGGATTTTTTTTGTAAACAAACCTCGTTCAATCTGACCTTGTAATCCCTAAAAATGAATTTTGTCTTCCGAACCACTCATTTTAAGTAAGTTCAAACACCAATTTTTGTGTGTGAGTGCTACCGGTGAATCGATTTATAACGCCATCAGTAGCATTGGACAGAGATCGTGTGTTGGCTTGGGTATAAATCATCATCATTTATATGCAGATGGTGTGACTTACTTTACTATGGATCGTGTACAAGCTCGGGGGAAATCTCAGAAAATTCCAACCATACCTAACAAATTTTCAAATAGTCGGACTATGGACCATGATCAAGAATCGGCAGAAATTGAAACCATATAAATATGGCATCACTGCAATATTAACTATTGGAGATTATGTGGCCGTCAAACAGGGTTTTGTCAGCATAAAGAAGTTATGATATCATGCAAAGTTTACATAGCAGAGGAAACCCTACCACAAATGTGCATGCCCAAATATCGCAGTGACCAAAAGATTGTGGTTTAGGGCATGAACTCATACATGTGTATCGAAAATGTTGCATTCCATGTTGGAAGAAGAAGTCATTTTTCATTCATTATTTTACCGTTCTTCTCTTTTTGCGCTTTCTTCTTGATGAAAAAATGCTAATGAATGTAGAAATGAATACTTTGTCTGTTTTTATTCGGAGTATTTTCTACCGGAAGCCTCTTTGCTTGCGATAATGTTTTTCAAGTAACTTGGACTAATATATATTGGCAAATGTTCACGCCTTGACTATATTCGAATGTGGGGAGCACATGGGATCCAGCGGGGGAGCACATGGGATTCAGCGGGGTTGGCCCTATATGGGACCCACCTAGTACCCAACTGGGATATGTATCTACTTGGCCCAGTATAATGGGCCCAATGACAGTTCTACTCAGGTGGGCCAGTATAGATGTACCAACTCAGTTTGGCCAATTTGGGCCCCACATGTAATGGAATGGAATGACAAAACCACATGGAATTGAGTCCTCAGGAATTGGTCCCTCCCCACCACAAGTCCCTCCCCACCATATGTTCATTCCCATGCAAGTCACTCACCTTTCCCATGTCAATCATCCCCATCACATGTCTCTCTCCAGCATATATGTCCCTCCCCACTGGCCCCATGTCCCTCCCCACCACATGTCCAGCTCCCCTACCTTGTCTACATCCCCACCACGAGTCCCTCCTCACCATACGTTCGTCCTCCACCACATGTGTTCCCAGCCTATGCATGTCTTTCCTATCACATGCCTTTCCCATCCTAAGTCCACCCAGCCACCCACTACATGCCCACCCACTACATGCCCACCACCCTTTCCATCCCCACCACAATTCATTTAGTAGAGATCAGTGTTTGTGAGACAGTGACCCATCACATCACCCCTCGATCAACATTCAGCCACTTCAATAATTTCATGCTGTATTTATCACCGAACTGGAGTTTGAACAATATGAGTACCAGATGCGCGAAATTTTCAGCCTATGTTCAGGTTGGATAAAATGGCGGAAATATTTGTTGCAAATCCTCAGTCTACATATACGGCTCTGGCCTAGTCCACTGAAATCACTTCTGAATCCACCACTGCTGTGATAAAGCTGCCCGGACATCCTCTGAAACTCCATGCCAAGATACGGGGGAAGAGGTTGAAGATCATTAAAATATTGGCCTATATAAATGTTATTGGAGAAATGACGATGATAGCACCATTTTGCATTTAAGCCCCATTCTGAGATATTTTTCAAAGGTATGGACCGTTGTCCTTCCCTCCAAATGTTATGGTAACAGTGACTACTGTATGAATCTTTGACAAATAATCAATTGACTTCAAAGTATGAGCATGTGGCTCATCAAGGAACCCTGAGTTAGCATGAATGAACACCGGCGAAAAATCGCCTACTCTTTGCGAAGTGTAAAGAGCGTAAATGTGCCATGCAGTCCTATTCTGCTCCCTCTATTCAATGTCCACATGCAACGGAAATGAGTAAAACTCTCGGCCTTTACCCACATTCCTAAATCCTGAGAGAGGTGGTAGCAATCTGTCCGTTACCAAAGGAGAACAGCCGTACCACTGAACCTATGAACCTATATCCCATTGGTCCCTTCCTATGATTTATTCTAAAAAAAACTTTATAAAAAACGGCTGCCCATAATTTAGAAATATATATTATTGATGCCCTTCAAAACCCTGTACTGGTACCGTCTCCCTCACCTTCTCACAGGCTCGTAGCTGGGCCATGTATTTAGGTGGGGGGTAGAACAATTTGCAGAGGGAGCCAAATATTTTTTAGGGTGGCAAATGGACATTTGGTTATGTTTTTTATTGGTTACCGAATTTTGTCTAGGGGGCGAACATTTTTTGAAGGGGCACCCCTCCTTCCCTGTTATTCCCCCTTTGACTACGAGCCTGTCCCATCTGCCTCCAGGCCCGTAGCCAAATCATGTTCCAAGGAGAAACGAAACAAATTTCAGAGGGTGACAGATATTTTGTAGGGGCGTTATGTTTTTCATTGTTTTCTGAACATTTTCCAAGGGGGCCAATAATTCTAGGAGGAGAGGCGGGGCCCTGCTGCCCCCATGGCTACGGACCTGGTCTCTCTTTTACCCCCCCCTCCCCCCGTCACCAATCCCTACAAAATTTCAACGTGGTAGGTGATATCTGCCTAAAAATGTATAATGGCAGAAACTTAGTGAAATAGCGCCACCAACTGTTTTCTTCATTTTTCAATTCCATCCTCATTTAACTTTTTTTTCGCCAAATTTTACACGAGTGTTCAACTTAAGTATCTAATCAGAATGCAAAAAAATGCTTATAAACAGTGAAGCGATTTTTAATTAAAAAACTTTTCTACTTAGCATATTTAGATATGGCAAACCGTCCGCCATTTTAGTTCATAGCTCCTCAACGAGCATACTTTTGAACATGAGCCCCGGGAGGTTGATTCATGAAAATATACATTCTTCTGAATATAACTGTTACATTTTTTAGCGTAGGTATTTCAGGAACGGAATTCAATTTCTAGAGCACTTTTCTGGCTTTGACCCACGGCGCAATGCTTTCGGTTTATATTTCACGTGGGCCCTAATAATGCTGAATCACGGAATCACGGAATCAGTCGCATAAGATGACTCTAGCTACTTGATTTTATACTCGACGTGTATTCATTATGTGTGAAAACAATTCTGAAATATGTGTTCAGTAAAATTTATTGTCGTTTCAAGTTTCAACAGCATAGTAGCGTAATAAATAGTATAGACGAAATGTGTGGCTTGATGAAGAAAAACTTTTCCATTGATTATACTAGTTGCCATTTATACAAAATGATGTCGTTTTGAGTTTCAACAGCATAATAGCGTAATAAATAGTTGGGACGAAATGATTGGCTTCGATATAGAAAAACTTATTCAATTGATTATGCATATATTAGCTGCCGTTTACATGAAATGTCGTTTCTTCAAAACGTACTGGTTTTGGTATTCACGAGCTACCATACTCATCTCCAGGTTACATCTAATCTGCATATTCGACCCGCTAGCGCGCAATAAACGGAACCTTTTGACTCCATATGCCACCTAATGTCGTACACCTGAACTGGAAAAATAGGAACAGCGCCATCCTCATAACCTGGTGGTGAGTGGAATGGTTAAGCGATGTGAATTCACTGAGGTTTCAACAGCATAATAGCGCAATAAATAGTACGGACGAAATGATTAGCTTCGGTGAAATGTAATGTGACGAAAATAAGTAATCCAGCAATCTTCAGAAATTTGTCGGTATATGAGTCTACACTTTTCAAGTAGTAACTTCATCTTGAGAGCCGGAGTGATTTGAATGCTTTGGCATCAGTCATCAGGCCAACAAGCTTCGGCGACTAATAAACCTTTAAAAGGTACCAGTCTTCTTTTCACTGTAAACACCATGGCCATGCTCTGAGTAGGCCCTTACTTTAAATTTGTAAGTCTCCCCGTTTGGTACGGGTCCGATTCGCACACTCTGTTCACGTATCCCCTCGGCCCACCGCTGCCCACCACTACTGACTAGGACGTACTCGTAGTAGATTGTATCCGCGTTACGCTCACCGCACGGTAGGGCAGACCATGTGAAGACCACCCGTCTTCGCCTTAATATGGAAGGCTCTCTGACAACCGGTACACCGGAAGGGGCTGAAATTAATCAAAGAAAGAAATATGAAACGATGTCACCATAGCATCTAACTCCTAATCTGCAATCAAATGTACGGTACGCCAAGGTAGATAAGGTAGTCACACATTCTTTAAAAAGGTCAATGTCAATCAAATACAAGTATTTTACCGAGAACCGCATTAAAAAATCTTGTTTAGTTTTCGAGTTATCACGTTTATTAAACCTGACAAGTAGAATACTTGGAACAAGTCTACGATGTCACACAGGGAATACGAAATGCTTTGTCTTATTAGGCCGTGTGAGATATATGGCCTAAAAATAAAGTTCCGTGCTACAACATCGGGGAGGACTCAACATTGGCTTAGACTTGTTGTATAAGTCATTCTGCATAAGAAACCATCGATCCGTACGCAAGAAGCCGGATACATTGGAAGTTTGTGTGCAGACGAATATCATGTGGGTCATTCCGGGTCAAGTCATCAGGAGGCTGTTATTCGATCCGCTTCAAAAAGTATGATCCTCTATTATTGGATATATCATTATAAGAAAACCATTATCTTGAATATTTCACTTCAATAGCACTTTATTGCATTTTGAATTTTTGCAACTCGCAAAGAATGACCTTTTTACATTTTCTTCATTTTTGGAAGACATGTTATCGCCTGCTAGTTACAGTAAACTATTTATACTGTCCAGTAGATAGGTCAAAAACTAATTTAGGTCATTTCGATTTCAAATTGTGGAATATGGTCACTTTAAAAATGCCAAAATAGTCAATTTTTGTGGTTTTCCGTCGGTGTAGGTAACAACTTGCATCGTACATCGGTTGCTCATTAGATGAAAATCCTAAAATTAAAATAGCCCTACACCGACAAACACGAAAGTCTCCCTCTCATTCTCCCTTTTCCTTCCCCTCTCCTCCCTTTTTTCTCTTCCTCCCCTTATTTTCCTTCCCTTTCACTTTCTTGCCGACGGGCCAAAAATTTGCCGACAGCGAACAAATTATGGGGGGGGGGCGACATCCTACCCGCCCTTTTCTCTCTTCTTCCCACTTCTTTCCCTTCCCCTTTCTCCTCCATGCCGACGGTCCAAAAATTTGCCGACGGGCCACGAAATTGCCGATGGCGATCAAATTATGGGGGGGGGGGCTACACCCCCGCTCGCCACGGCCCCGTGCCCATTGCAAAACGTTGCGATAGTACTCCGTACGAAACAGCTAATAAAACTCACCCCCACATTCGTTTACTTTCGTGTACGAACTCACACAATATCAGAAAAAAACTTTCCCAACTTCGTTATTATCATTTTGTATACGAAACCTTATATATTCATAGATAGGATAGGATTCACATTATTTCGTACGAACATACACACTACTCTACACATGATGTTCTACTTCTAGTATTCTGTTATCCTATATTAGTATTTCATCTTTGTAACAGATGCAATTCTTCGACTCCTATTTTGCAGTAGAAATAACATATCCCAAGTCCAACCAATAGGCTGGAGTAGCTGCTTTGATGTTTGGATGCAAACTCTTGTGAAATGACGTCACCCTTCATTGATCTTTTTGGAAATGACGGACTAGGCCTATATTCCGAAGAAAAAACTCAAGTACAACCATAGGCGTAGGAGACGGGGGGGGGGCTGCAATCCAATATTTTCGTGAAAATTCGGGCAATATGCTGATAATTGTTCGGGCACCCACTGAAATAAAAAAAATTAGCGCGCGCAGCGCGAAAAATTGTGGTTATACTCTTCGGGCAAGTCTTTCTTTTCGGGTGCCTACTGAAAAAAAAGTATTGCGCGCGGAGCGCAAAAAATTTTGGTTTTATTTTTCAGGCCAGTCTTTTTTCCCTGCACGTACTGAAAGAAAAAAAAATGTTCGCGAGGAGCGCGAAAAAATGTAGGTATATTTTTCTGGCAAGTCGTTTTTTCGGGGCACGTACTGAAAAGAAAAAAACCTATCGCGCGGAGCGCGAAAAATGTTTGGTATATTTTTGGGGGAAGTCGTTTTTTCCGGGCACGTACTGAAAGGATAAAATTTTATCGCGCGGAGCGCGAAAAATTTTGGGTATATTTTTCGGGCAAGTCGTTTTTTCCGGGCACGTACTGGAAGAAAGAAAAATTAGCGCGCGGAGTTGATGTATTATCGTTGATGTCGTTTAGGCTTAGCCTAGTCTATGTTACGCCTAACGTTAGGCTAGTCTCGGTGTTTAATGTCTCTGTGATTAACTCTCTTTTTTCGAAGGACCTTTCATCCATTTACTACCGAAGTTTACGAACTTCTCCCAGGAAATGTCTGTAATGTCATATATTATTTTTTTCGGATGAAACTACGTGCGTCACGCCAAAATAAGAAGAACAATAATACTTTGCTGCAGCTACAAGACCGAAGACATGTGGGTCGCGAAATTGCAGCGAACGTTGATATAACAGGCGCTTTGATTGGTGGAGATTCGTCAATATTAGTATCACCTTTTAAGCCCTCTCCACTGATTGTCCGCTTCAGTCACATTCATGGCTTGTATTGCCCTACGAAAATCACGTTTATATTCACACTTTTTTCACTTACTTTTTCGGAAACAAATACCGATGCTGGCCGTGTGGATCTATAGCCTATATCCGTCAAACAGAACATTAAGACCCTCACCTCAGGCGTTTACCATGTATTCACTTTTCAACGAAATTTTGAAGGCAACGATTCACCTTCGATTCACGAGTTAAAGAAAATAGGTCAAGATTCATTCAAGATTCAGTTTAAACCAACATTTGCTAGGCGGAGATTCACGAATGATGTTATTCATCATGAAATTATACATGTGTGAATACTGGAATATAGCTATCTGTTTGTTGATATTCATAATGTAGCCTATAGCCTATGTACATAACAACTTTGCCTATTGTATTCGCGATCATACACTATTGGGGAGAAATGTTTACTAGTATTGGTGTTGACGTTTACTCGCTGAAGCATCTGGGCTAGCATAATGTACAAAGAATGTGCTAAATAAACTAGCTATATAATAATATATGTGCAGAAAATATCCATATCCAGCCAAAAGGTTGCATTGCTAGTCACTTGCATTATTAGTATAAATATATCTCTGTGATTTTGATAATGTATTGTAAACAAGTAATGGACATTGCAGTTGACTATATTCCAATCATATTGGCAAGAAAAAAGCATGCAGAAATTGTCCGCGAATGAGTATATTCTTTGCGGGATATCAAGAATGGCCAGGTGTCGGAGTCCCAAAATCCTGCTGCCAAACGCGAACACTGGCATGGAGGCATGCACAAGTCACTACGTGTACGTACAAATGGTATATCCACGGCAACTTCGGCAAGTTAAGACAATCGTAACTATTATCAAAAAGGCATTACAACAATTATTTGAAAAATAAATGTATAGGCGGTACTCTGTCGAACTGATATGGATTCATGAGTTTATTCGTCAAGTATACGACATTGATTCACTTTATGACTGAAATTGTCGTTGAAGATTCACTACAGTAATATTTTCATAAGTCAAAGATATTTTCAAAGTGTTTGCACGTCAAAGATTCGGTGTCGACTCGACGTGGGGAGTTTCTGTTTGACGGGTGCATAAGTCAACAATTTCTCACACTTATTGGAGATATGTTATCTTTCATTTCGTTGCCATCGCGCGGTGGAATTAGCGGTGTTGGTAGTAGCCCATTACCTACTGCAAGGAGTATCCAAACAATCCATGTTTGATTTGTTTTTGGGGGCCTCAATGCAGAGGACTCCCGCGTTCTCAATATTCAGCTTAGCTGATCTCTTGAACAATCGCGCGCAGTAATTTATACGATCAAATCTTATCCTGACATATTATGTAGACAAGAGTTTTACTGTTTGCAGGACTGCAGCCCATCAGAGTGTCTGTTACGGAGTGCCAGATGTTGCAATATATCAGCTCTTTGATATCAGCTTGTTACAATTGATGTCAGCATGTCAGAACAGATATCAATATGTTAGGTTTTGATGTCAGCAAGTTACAAACGATGTCAGTATATTACAATCGATGTCAGTATGTTACGTTTTGATGCCAGCATGTTACAATCGATGTCA
>JAODUJ010266059.1:0-10218 GCA_027564615.1 Psolus chitonoides
TCAGATTGATTCGTCATCAATCTTACTCCGTTTAGACTGAATTGTTTTCCTAAAGTGTAATAACATTTTAGATGCAGTTTCCCCTGCTTGTTTGAAGGATCATTGTGGAACGATCTAGAAGCGATTTTAAGAATGAGTTTTACAAGACAATTCTGGAGAATCAATATCATCAATTATTGAAGCGAGTTTTGGGAATCATCTATATTCCCAAACCAATTGTAATTATAGGTAACAATAATAATCAGAGCCAGAGAAAGGACATAAACGATTAACGAAACGATCTTGTGTATTTTTCTTCGTGTCGACTCGAACGGTAAAACAATTAGAGGATATTTTTGGCCTAATCCAAGGCTAGATTAATTTAATTAGCCCATCGATTATACTGATAGACTACCGGTTTTGTGTTACTGGTGTACAATGAAAGTTTATGCAGTCAAGTAATTTCGTTGCGATGAAATTCACTATCAGGATTGTATCCCTTGGACTTTAAGATAATTTGAGCTAGCCGAGGCTGAAGACTATATAACACCAGTCAGGATAGGACATAGCTGTTTAAAGACAGTCGGGGTAGAGGGAGCCAACACGAAGGACTTTGGCAAGTCTATATTTTACTGCGCACAATACACGGTACGCTGCCATAGGTGACCTAACAATTAGGGATGTTTATGACGTTGAAGAGTGCGAAACTGCTAATTCAATCACGAACTTCATTCAATTATACACGGCATACCGTTAGAAAAAAATGTACTCATTTGTACTTATGCACCAACGCTTCCAATTTATGAACGGAATCCCGACGTCAGAGGAAATTTCTATAATGACTTCGAAGACATCATAAATCGCATTACCAAGAGAGAAATTATATTTATTGCGGGAGACTTTAATGCTAAAACAGGGTCGGGTCACGGTAATTTTACAAAGATTTTTGGGAGATATGGGAAAGGATTACTAAATTATAACGGGGAATATAGACCAATAGTTCATTAAAGAAAATATTTAGGTGAACAATTAAATACAGTATTGATTTATTAAATTTAACTGAAGTAAAGAACAATTTCACTTAAGTGAAATTCTCTTCCACTTTAAGGAAAATAAATTCTTCTTAAGTGAAACCTAATTTTACTTGAATTAAGTTCAATGTATTTCACTCAAGGGAAATTACGTGGTCAATGTTAAAACGTCCTGCCATATATATATAGTATCATTGCCCGATATGGCACTGTTCTTAAAGAGGGCATGAAATGGGTTCTTTGAAATCTCTAAATAGACGGACGTATTGGCATGCACAGCTGGAACAACGTCTCGCTATTTTTGTTTCCCCAAAAATGGTTTATTCTTGTGAAATTAACATTTTTATAACGGGATCCCAAAAACATCTACAGTTCACTGAAAAATTCAAAGTCAAACCTGACACTATGTAAGATCAGCGGATGAACCGCATCATTGTCACAGACTTCGTAGCCTACTCAAATTGGTAAGAATTACGAGAAAATCAGTAAAAAATGTGTGCAGACGGTGGAGATTGCGGTTTGAGAGTCTAGTAATATGTTGGCCCGGTCTAGGTTCGAGATTCAGAAATCTGATCAGCTGCCGCAAGCAACCTGCAGGAGGGACCCAGGACCACTAAATACTAGCACTAGCCTACTACTACTACTGCTACTACTACTACTACTACTACTACTACTACTACTACTACTACTACTACTACTACTACTACTACTACTTAATCTCCGTGGTCCCCACTGGGACAAAAGGCTACAATCAACTGATATCAGTGACTGAAAAGAAAAACGGACAGAATGAACTACGAACAACCAGTCATATATAATGGAACACTGAATCACCAAAGGCAGCACCACTCCCACGCACTCGCGCCTAGACAGCAGCCCAAAGAGCCCACGGAGAGGAGGCCAACCAAGCAGTAAGAGACAAGGACGATACAGCTGTATCGGGTCAACCACACACTCCGCCTCACAAATATACCATCGTCAGCAACCCGATCCCGCACACGGGCCCAGACAGCAGCTCCAAAAGGCCCACAAAATAGGCTCATCAAAATAGATCCACCTGAGCGGGAAAGGTAAGAATGGGACCATCCACAAACCATCACACACTAAGATCATGGAGCTATTCATAACTCATACTAAGACATACAAAAATATCAACGGCAGCAATCCACTTCGCACATGGACCCAGCCTCGGACGGCAGTGACAAAGGGCCCACCAAAATGGACGCAGCCAAAATGGGCCCACCTAAGCCGGGTGAGTCAAGACCTAGAACCCCGTGTCAGGTCCACAACACTGGGACACACAAAAAACTAACGGCAGCAACCCACCTCTCATACGGGCAGTTAGGCCCGCTAAAATGGGCGCACCGAAACAGGCACAGCCAAGCGGGGAGAGACAAGGACAAGACCACTGCACTAGAGCCACCTCACACTGGGACACACAAAAACACCAACGGCCGCAATCTACCCCGCACGGGTACCCACCCCCAGGCACAGCGCTGAAAGCCCGCCTAAATGGGCCTACCTAAGCAGGAAGACCCTCGTGTCAGGCCCACCACACATTGGGACACACAAAACACTAATTGCAGCAACCCACATCGCACACGGGCCCGGACAGTAGCGCCCAAGGTCCGGCTAAAATGTGCGCACAAAAACGGCCCACCCAGCGGAGAGAGACAAGGACGAGACCTCTTGCACTGAGTTCACCACACACTGGGAGTGGGACCCAAGAAAACACATACATCAGCAACCCTATCCCGTAACAGGACAGCACTTGAAAAATAGCCACGGGCAGCAGCTCCGATTATTTCGCGCGCTTTCTTGTTCTTTGGTGTCGCTTGCAACCGCATTCCCATTTTCCAACTGCTCGTAAATCCCTGCTCATACGAAAATGGATTTTCCGTCAAAGTACAGTTTTTGGGTCGCGCGCATTTTGGACGTTATTTTAGTTATTTGGTGTCACTTGCAACCGCATGGCAATTGTCCAACTACTCCTGAATTTATTCCTGCTCATACGAAAATAGATTTCCTGAAAAAATACAGTATTGGGGTCAGAAAAATAAATATTCCGTCTGCCGACATTAAAAAGTAGTTTTTTTCGCGCGCTGATGTTGTTCTGGCTACCGCAGTACAACTGTCCACCTATTGGTAAATCCCTGTATAAATGCTACAGTGTTCTGGACAAGAAAATTAATATTCCCTCCCAACTTTATATTATTTTGCTCGCTTCGCGCGCATTTTTGCTTGTCATGTGTACTCACGTACTTCGCACTTTGGACAGCAGCTTCTATCAACTGTTTTCTGGTCAGGAAAATGAAAACTCCGACTGCCGACAGTACAATTTTTGCGCTTTGCGTGCAGTTTTGTTGACTTTCCTTGTTGACACTCAGGCCTAAGCTGAATCTGCCATCAAATACGCGAGGACTATAATTAGAGCCTACATGACAGTCCTACCCAAACTCACTCCTCTTCTT
This sequence comes from Psolus chitonoides, assembly GCA_027564615.1. Lineage (NCBI taxonomy): Eukaryota > Metazoa > Echinodermata > Holothuroidea > Dendrochirotida > Psolidae > Psolus > Psolus chitonoides. The sequence continues at coordinate 3,482 of JAODUJ010266059.1, forward strand.
CCTTGTCATGTCATCTGGTTTCATTTGGTGGCGAAAGTGTCGATCATACAATAAGGCAAATCGGATATCACAACACTATTGTTTTTGTTGCGCTAAGCATGCATTATTTTTTGGGCGTATCTCTTCATGTATTGTCACTTGTTCCAAATGGGCCATTTACGATGCCGTTGAAGATGCAAACATCGGATAACCCCCCCCCCCCCCTTCAGTTAGTTCCCATTTTTTGGACATAGAAACGGAATTTTTTGCGCACTTCGCGCGCAATCCAGTCCATGGGGCAGTCGGAATTTTTGGGTTTTAACACCGCTACAGTCGGAATTTTGGACCCCCCAATCAGAAGGTCCTATCTATAAAATTGCTAGTACTTGGTTAGTTAAATTACTTAAGACTCACGACCGTCGTGAACGTCCAGTCGGGAAACTCGAATAAGGCCGACGCGACTTAAAACTCGCCTTACAACCGTCAGTCGCAGTCGGAGAATAATATTAGAGGGAATAATAATGAAAAATGCCGTAAGGCGTTACTACTTTGTTCTCTGCGTCACCTACAAGAATTTAAATCTTATGATGGCATATGACGTCATGCATAAATTATCAAATATGAATAAATGATCCTAAATTATTGACTTGTCGCCAAAGCTAGTTATTATGACGTGGCGCGTCTTATCGCCATGAAAACGGACATGTCCGGCAGGATTATATTTTTTAACTTGTGTAACCCAGTAGTCCATCAGAAGTACAGATGTGAAAATTCATATAAAAATAAGAGAGTATCTTGGAGCGCAAAGCATCATCATGATCAGATGATTGATTCACTCAGAAAGCAGTTTAATTGGAACCTAAAATAGCTACATACAGTAGTTAAATCACTCTTTTCTAGCCATGTGATGTCACTTGTGTACAAAAAGACAGACAGACACGATCATCTTTCCACCAGTGGCATTAGAATATTGAAATTTAGCTTCACAATTCAGAGGCAAAAGACCTTCTGTCAGACAACTGTACGGTTTTTCAGTGTCTGAAAATAATAAACACGGCAACCTTTTGCATGGAGACATTTACCAATTCAACATGTGGACAATTCTACAACAAAATATAACACCATTTACCATCTAAGCACCCTTCAGTGCACCACCTTCTCTCAGACCCTTCCCCAGGACACAGATCAATAACCACGCAATCGAACCACCCCTTGCTAAATCCTGCGTACGGGCCTGCTAAAAGCTGTAGCTATCCTCAATAAATCCTCGAGTAATAAAATGGTCAGTTACACTGGACGGCACCGACCTTGAAGTCTCTGAGTCCATTGACCAGCTTGGGATCCTCCTAAACCCAGACCTGAGCTGGAAGGCTCGTATTGCAAACATTGCTAAACGTGCCTCTCAGAAACTTGGCTTTCTCTTCCGTTCCCGTAAATATGTTGATCATAAACACCTGTTACGGCTTCATAAGGCTCAAAGCAGCCCTCAATCGGAGTACTGCTCTGGGGTGGTTGCCCTTCTTCTGTTATTGATGTTCTTGATAAGATCCAGTCCAAAACCGTCAGACTAATTGGAGATGACTCTCTCACTCGCTCCTTTCAAACACTTGCCCATCGCAGATGTGTTGCTGCCCTTTCCATCTTCTACCGTTATTCCTTTGGGCGGTGCTCTGTTGAACTGAAATCTATTATGCCTCCACCGTTCGTCCCTGCTCGTGTAACCCGGTCGACTCGCACCAACCATCAGTACGCCGTTTGTCTCTCACTCTTATTCTATCATCATTAGAACTTCATATCTTTGGAATTCTCTCCCATCTTCTTGTTTCCCTCCCTCCTATAATCTCCAGGCCTTTGAATCTTTTATCAACAAGCTTTTTGTTACAACTCTTTCCTAATTTGTCCTTTGCTGGGCCTAGTCATAGGGTTCACCCTTAGCCCTGCATCTTCTAATGAAAAAAAAAAAAAATTTACATCAGCCAGCACCTTACAGAGACATACTAGACATTCAGTCAGGTATTGTGTGTGTGGGTGGTGTAATTATGTAACATAAACATTATAACCCTGCTCTCACACTCTATCTCTCTACTGATTAAGTACCGTAAAGGTTCCAATGACCGCCCTGGGCGTTTATTGGGAGACCCCCTGACCAAAGTTAGGGAGTGGGCATTCATCAGGGCATAATTTCAAAATTGAAAATTCACGTACGTATGAAGTCGGTGCAGCAGCAACTCAAGTCCGCCTGGCAGCATCATAGCTTTGCAAATCAGCATAGGCAACAGGTCAATGGGATTTTATTGTGTAGATTTTCTCACACACATTTAAGTTAGTGGAGAACCTCCATTGACTTAACATTACGTTCGGTCGAAACAAATTATTTCACGCAATGGGGTGAATCAAGTTGTTCGTTATTTTAGAAGCCTGAAAGTGTTCCCAAACAAAAAAAGGGGTTGGGCATTCATTAGGAGTTTTTTAATATGTTATAGATCTGACAAGAAGTTGGGGGATGGGCGTTCATTGGAGCATGGGCGATCATTAGAACTTTTATGGTACATCCCTCTAATTAGAGTATTGTCGTACTATACCAATTTTTGATCATGGATGAACACCGGCGATAACCTGCCTTCTCTTTTAGAATAGTGCTCAGTGTGTAACGAGGTAGGCGTACGCCACCCCTGCTCCCGGGGCCGACATTTAACGTCCCCATCTGACGGACGTGAGTGAAACTCTCAGCACTTTCCTAAATGCTGAGAGAAGCTGGTGGGACTACTGAACAACAACTGAAGTACAGCCCTATTTGAATTTTAATGTCATTGTCACAGAGTGGAATCAATCCCGGGACCTATTGCATGCGAAGCGGATCACTCACCACTACGCCACACCACCAGTTCACTGATGGCTACACTGAGGTCTATGCAAGTCAATGCACACCAGTTAGCCAGTGCCTTGCACAGACATATAGCAGGTATCCAGTCAGGTATTGTTTGAGAAGGGGCGGTGGGAGGGTAATAACATGGGGGGGGATTATCAAACATGAATCTTAACCTTGTTATTAGCCAGGGCTATACTGAGGTCAATCAAGATCAAGGCATCAATTAGCCAGCACCTTACACAAGCATATAAAATACATAAGTCGGGTATTGTTGGGGGAGGGAGAGAGTAGCTAAGAAGTTTACTCCCACCAACAGCTAAACACACTAGACTCCCGGGTCCCTCAATGAGCTTCAGTTGAGCTTCCTGAACCCGTAGATACTAACTAACCAGTAAGGTATCTTGTTTTAGGGGTATACCCTCTAAAAATCCCCATATTTTGAAAATTCACAGATGGGGCCGTACTGGAGTAACATTGATAGAAACATCAACACATATCTTTTACTGAAATAACCTATATTCTATATTCTCCCCATCAGTCCAGGAGAAACCCTCATTTGAGGATGCAAAAAAGAGCCCCTAATTGGGGACCCGAACCCCTGATCGAGGGTTTTTCTTGCACATACAGTGTGTATATGAAACTTTAAATAAAAATAAATGAAAACTACAACATTTTGGAAAAATGCTAATAGTGCTGTCCAAAAGTAGGCATCACAATTAAAACATTGACTGTGTCCCATTTTCTTTTCACCGAGTAACTTTGATTAAAATTCCTCGATAAGTAGCACCTCTCCGGATTTCAGCCGCACACCAGGGGTGGAATTCACGAAGGCAACTCACGCATACAATCTTGCGTAAGTCCTACTTACGCAGCGTATCTTCATTTAGTCAGTATTCTCGATACAATAATCTGTGTAACTTTGTGCGTATACTGTGTAGATATAGAGATGTCGTAAATGCCCACCTTGTGCTGGTGACATCTTTGTTTCTTTGCTTATTAACTAATCACGCAACAATATGCCAACAGCTGAACAGGAATATCAACTATTCTTGGAGAGAAATATATTCCGCATGTGATAACCTATTCATTACTCGTATTTATGTCCTAATTCTCTTGAGGTTTTTTGTTTCATGAGACTTGCTTATCTTGATAACTTAATATTGCTGTAGTAACTAACAAACTGAGTGCGTAAAAGACGTTCCACAATATAGTATGCGTGAGCCGATTTACGCGCATTGGTCTGCGTGCACAATGAATTTGATTGTTGCGTCTCCAGGGTTACTCTGTAGTCAAGGATACATGTATCACGCTCGTTGAAATATTGGCAGTGACAGCTTGCAACAAGGTTTAATAGTCATTGGTTATGCATGAATCAACTGTTTGCGCTACTTTTACCTTTGCGAACAGCATACGCAAGGTTTGTGAATCGGGCCCCAGGGGTTTAAATGCCATGTGCTGTACATACGCTTAGATTCACGTAACTGGTATCAATCAGTTGATGAAACTTAGGCTGAATAGAAATTTGGAGCTAGTACATGACTATGTTATTGAATTGTTCTTAATGAAAACGGCTGGAAAATGACTAACTTCGATCGTGTGACAGCGAGGGTTTCGCCTGGACTGTCTGTAGTAAAGTATCTGTGTTTGGGTTCTAGGAAAAACTGTTCTCTCACAAAACAGATCTGCTGGATTTGCTGAGAAGGGTCACATTATTGTAAATTAAATAGATAAAATAACTTCACAAAAAGTTTCTCCCCATACATTGCCCAATTGGTAAAGAAATAAGCCTGTAAATGTAGTTTCAGCGACAATATAGGCTAGGCCTAGCCTAGTGTTAGTTAGTGTTGACTGGTGAATGTTTACAATATTTGTAGAAAAACTTGCAACTTTGTGTGATTTTACAACAACACATCTGTGCATTTTGTGATTACTTAGATGTGTGAAAATGAACACAGGTTCTTGATTTAGGATATAGTTCCTTTTATCATTTCAGAGAGCAGTTTTGAGCTATATCGGCAGGCACTTCGTCTGCACAGCAGATGGCTGTCAATGCACACGAACAGTTCTAGTCACGGCCCCATCGACACGATGACCGATAAAGTTCTAGACTATTACTCACGGGCACAGAAGGCGATGCAGGAGAGGATATCATCAACCCTAGCCAGATACGACACATTTGCAATGATTTGTGGTATTATAATACTATTTCAGGTCAGTCACCGTTATTTCTCCAGGGCAATATTAAAGTGGTACATTGCATTTCTCACCAATACTGCAACTAAATTTGAAACCTGGTTTTCTGCTTTATCTGATAGCTCGTGGCAGAACCAGTTCGACAATTATTACCTGATTAATGAGTGATTGAATAATTAAAACCTCATAAATAATTTGTCGTCCCAACAAATTATTCCAGTTCGACTCCTCATCCCGTTCGAAAGCTCCACTCGTTCAAACCACTAGCCAATAGGGACCTTGCAAGGAATGACATCACCAAAGGATATACGTTGTAGGTACGGTGTACAGCCAGCGGCGTAGCAAGACACTCGGGGGCCCATGGACAAGAGACAGCGAGGGGCCCCCCAAACCAATAATCTACTATCTAAGCAGAGCGCCACCATGGCTTGTCGCGTAGGGAACAAGAAAATTTTTCGCCCAAAAACCCCCCAGATCGCAGGAAATGGCACTTCCCGAGCCTTCAGAGACTGTATCGAAACCATCTTAATCTTGAGCTATCATGTTTCTGTACCCGTCAAAATCACAACAAATTCACGCAAGTATTAACAAATAACCAAATATATTGTACATGGCACGATACACATCACATTCACATGACAGGCTGTTGTTACTTCATACAAGTAAGTCATGTAAGACTCTTAGAGTTAGAGGTGTGTTAAAACTTGGAGAGGAAGCCACTAATGCACATGGTTAAATATTCAACAACATGTCTTAACAGTCATATATTTGAATTGTTTAATATTTATTTATTTTGTTGGTGCATTCGGTTGGGGCCCCCGGGGCCCATAGACATTGTCCACCCAAACCACCCTCTTGCTACGCGCCTGTATACAGCACATGGGTGGCATCGCAGGCCACTGCGTTAATTAGTTTGAATTCTCTCCAATGATAATCTGTAAAGATGATGGTATTTTTCAAAAACAATACAATAAAAACTGTTCTGACTAAGGGTAACTTACTATTCTGTACTGAGGTACATTACTGCATGGGCATGCTCCCAAATGATCAGGCATGTGAAATATCGGATTTTTAGTCGAATTCCAGTTTTTGTCATGTCGGTCATACTGTTTAAAACCTTTACACATGTGTGTTATCTTTTTAAAACTACAACATACAGTGAATTCACTAATAGCATTTATGTGGTTGGAGAGTCCACAATGTCGGCCCGCCGCCCAGAATCATCATACCCTGTGTTAGTTGGCATGCCTACCCTCTCCCTCTGATATTATGCTTTTCGATTCCTTGATGACATAGTCCCAAGGAATCTATGCAGTCATGCTGGCGTATGTGTGTGTGTGTGATGCTTGGCTTGTGAACACGATAAGTCGAACATGCCTGGTCGGATCAAGTTCATACTTGGTATGTATGTTTCCCATAATAAGTACATGATCCCTATTATTTGTGGGAGAGGTCAGAGGTCATCTGAGGTCAACAGAGGTCAAACTCTAAAAACCTTATAAACACTTTAGGCTTTTTTTTTTGTGAAATTTAGGTATTTTGGTACTTTTTGCTTGTAAACACGCTAAGTCGACCATGCCCTGTTGGATGAAGTTCATACTTGGTATGTATGTTCCCCGTAATGAGTACATGATCCCTATTGTTTTGGGGAGAGGTCATCTGAGGTCAACATAGGTCAAACTCTAAAAACCTTGTA